>JAJOOS010000336.1:0-61159 GCA_029582725.1 Solanum chiquidenum
TTTCTGACTGAGTTCTGGGGAAGTTTTCTGTCACGAACCACGGACCTGCAGGACGGACCGTGAGTCCATCAACGGTCCGTGGATGGTGTCCGTGAGTGCCACCTGTAACACCAGAAATCTGAAATCTCTATTTTCGGATACGGGGTGTTACAACGGTTCTACGAGAAGGAATATAAATTGTGGCACTATAACTCTCATGGAGTTTTTAAAACCCTCTTTCTCAACAAAACTAAGTGGTAGTTCGTCAACAATTATCATTTTGGCTAAAGCTCTCCTACTTTGTGCTTGGTCAAATTTTCAAGTGCTAATCACTCCTTCCTTTGATCCCGTTGAAGATGGTAGAAAATTAATTAGATTTTGACCTTTATCTACGGTGTCACAGGGAAATTTAGGACATATTCTCATATGAGTATTCATTGACAACGTACCATTAGTTGATGTAGAAGCTGCATAAGGTTTCACACAATACTTGTATTTGGATTTACTAGCTCCACTTTTGTCACGCCCCGAGCCTATACCCTGGGCTTGACTGGCACTCGAGAACCATTTCTGGCCCTAAACGAACCCTTGGCCTGGCTTACTTACTCAGCGGAAGACTTGAACATAAGAGACAGTCTAAAATTATAACTCATGCAATAACTTAAAGAGATATAAAGCTTAGCCAAAATGACAACTCAAGTCTTAACGAATACAAATGAAAACGGAAACACTAAAGAACTATAACTACTCATCTATGAAGCCTCTAAGACCAAGAGGGATTTCGGGACAAGACCCCCGATCATCCTAACAACCAAAATACTAGAAAGAAAAGTTAAAGTAGTCATCCGTAAAGCAAAGAGGCTCATCAACCGACTCTAAGTGCTCAACTAGATCAACGAGGCGCTGGATATTGATCCTGGTTACCTGTGTCTACAACATAAAATGATGCAGGCAAAATGACATCAATACATTGAATGTACGAGTATGCGAGGGTAAAACTAAACATAACATAAGCTTGAAAGGAAATCTGAAAGGAACACTTACCTTGGCTTTACTCAACTCATGAATAACTCAACTCATGAATAACTCAACTCAAATGCAAGGTAAAACAACAATAAAGGTGCAGTTTATACAAAGCATTTAAAACAGTAAATGACAACTCAATGTATTAAAGAAGTACAATAGCAACTTTGTTTGCTCATATAATAAAGTAATATAATACTGTGGGAGTTTCTCTAACCGACAACCACCACTATAAGCCTAAGTGATGATACATCATCTTGCCCACGCTGCCAGAACTATCCTACACTTTAACGTCATATCGAACGCCTTAACTAAGTGGATCTACTAGTCTATGCTTAAAATCACTAAGGAGTCATCTAAAACGTATGATCCTTTCTACCCATGATGGCTACATGGTTTATGGAGACTTGAGTTATTATGAACTCGCGTCCCCATATCGGTGCTCAATACTACTCCCAAAATATACTCAGCTCATATGTTTTAAAAAGAAAACTCTTTCTTTGGTTTAAGACAATTACTCAAAACTTAGCTTAAAAGCTCTTTTGGAAATCGGTGTTTCCTTTCTTGCTCAAATGTGAAAACATTTTTAACTCTTGGGAATACTTAGTTCCCATATAATCTTTGAAGAAATGAACTTTACTCTTACTCTTTACTCAACTCAAAGCTTAAGTCTTAAAACAAAGTTAAAACATTTGTAAAAGACTTTTGGAAAACTTTATGAATTTCTCTTAACTTGACTCTTAACTTTCCTTAAATTGAATTATTGATTCAAGGATTGTGATTTGTGAAGAAAGATCTCATGATGTTTAGGAGTGTTTCTACATAGTTAAACATGAGAAAAAAAATCAAGAAATCACTGTCTGAAAGCAAGTCCACGACGTGGAGATGCATTTAATTATTTGGTCGCAAAATAAATATTTAGGCATAACGGATCGTGACTGCTCCGCTCCACCAAAATCACTTTGTCAATCTTGAGGAATAGGTCCGCGATGCAGACCTGGTACCCAGATTTGCCCAACTTTTTCCTTTTTCATTTTCCTGCCCCAATTCACCTAAATTCGGTTCTTTTTCTCAAATTCTCTTTAAATTCAGATACGTGTAAATGTACACAAGAACCTAACTCAAAACAACTCTATAATTCGACGCAATAATCTCAAGAACTTCTCAATTCAGCCCAATTCAAGAACGAAGCAAATTCAAGAACACATATCAGGAACATCAGACTTTCAACCCTTTTTAGGACGAATTCTTGCTGAAATAAACATGTTTGGCGCGTGTGTGAACAAACCCAATGCTATGAAAGTCTCTCATACCTCGTAGGGATCGCCTCTTGACGAAATCCACGACCTTAGCTTCAAGAATTGACGATTTCTTGCCTTCTCTTCTCTCAAAACCCTAACTCTAATCTCAAAAGCGTAAACTGACCGACTTCAGTTTAGACCCCAATTAGTTACTAAAGAAAAAGTTAAGTCATTGAGTATGGAAAAGACCGAAATACCCTTTCAAAATTCGGATTGGTCTTTCCTTATCCAAACAGCCCAACTTGGGCATATCTCACTCATACGAACTTGGAATCGCACAAACTCGGCGGCTTTGGGAAGATAATCCTAAGATATTTACTACGGTATCTGGAAGCACACCTAACACATCCTGAGATAGGAATTATGGTCATTAGAAGTTGACTAAAACTCATACTTAATTTAATTTAGCCAATTTTCCAAATTTCCATTCTTTCCAAAAATGATTCCTTCTAATTCTAGCTCTTTCTAGTTGCGGGGTGTTACAATATCTCCCCCTTGGGAACATTCTTCCTCGAATGAGATTACTCTAAGCAGACTAAGGGTGTGACATCTAACAATTAACTCAAACACCCAACAAGTAAAATGTAAATACAACATGCCAACTTAAAATAAAAGCCAAGAAAAGGATTTGTACGTTAATTCGGAACTTCTCCGAATTCTAAGAGATGTGGGTATCTCTTTTTCATATGCTCCTGAGCTTCCCAAGTGGCTTCCTCAACAAACTGATATCTCCACAAAACTTTGACTAATGGAACCTCTTTTGTTCTTAACTTGCGAACTTGGCGATCTAGAATTTGAACATGAATCTCCTCATAAGATAAGCTATCCTTGATACCAATATCTTTAGTTGGTATGATTAGTGAAGGATATCCCATGCACTTCTTCTACATGGAAATATGAAATACCGAATTAACCGCTGCTAACTCTTGGGGTAACTCTAACTCATAAGCTACAATACCAACCCTTTTGGATATTCTGTAAGGGCCAATATATCGGGGACTAAGCTTCTCCTTCTTACCAAACCTCATAACACCCTTCATGGTGAAATTTTCAAGTATACCCAATCATCTACTTCAAACTCTAACTCTCTCCTCCTAACATCAGTGTAGGATTTCTGATGACTCGCCGTTGTTTTCAACCTCTCTTGAATTACTTTCACTTTCTCCATAACTTGGTGAATTAAGTCTGGTGGTATGAACCCATCTTCACCAACTTCAAACCGTCCAATTGGAGATCTGCATCTTCTCTCATAATGAGCTTCATAAGGAGCCATCTAGATGCTGGAGTGGTAACTATTGTTATAAGCAAACTCAATGAGAGGTAGGTGATCATCCCAATTACCCTTGAAATCAATCACACATGCCCTCAACATATCTTCTAAGGTCTGAATAGTGCGCTTTGCTTGACCATATATCTGAGGATGAAAGGCAGTACTTAAGTTCACCTTTGAACTCAAGCCTTTCTGAAAAGATTTCCAGAACTGTTCAGTAAATTGCGCACCTCTGTATGAAATAATCAAAATTGGCACCCAATGAAGTCTAACTACCTCTTGAATATACAATTTAGCATAATCTTCTGCCGAATGAGTAGTCTTTATCGGTAAAAAGTGGGCTGATTTTGTTATTCTATCAACAATCACCCAAATAGAATCATGTTGTCTGCGAGACCTTGGTAATCCTGTGATGAAGTCCATATTGATCATCTCCCACTTCCATTCTAGAAATTCTATACTCTGAGCCATACCACCTGACCTTTGATGCTCTACATTAACTTGTTGGCAATTCAGGCACTTGGCAACAAACTCTGCAATGCCCTTCTTCATACTACTCCACCAATAAACCTCTCTCAAATTGCGATACATCTTTGTGGAACGTGGATGGATAGAATATCTGGAGCTATGAGCTTTCTCCATGATCCTCTCTTGGAGTTCATCCACCCTTGGTACACACAACCTACCTTGATACCTCAATACACCATCTCCCTATTGTTCAAAAGCCAATATTTTTTGCTTATGAACATTTGCCTTCAATTCAAGAAAAATAGGATCTTGGACTTGCTTTTCTTTTACTTCTGAAACTAATGGTGATTCAACCCCATTCATCACCATTACTCCTCCTTCCATGGAATCTATTAGGCAAACTCCCAGGCGTGCAAGTATATGCATATCCTTTTCTAGCTCTTTCTTATCTTCCTCAAAATGGGTGGTACTACCCATAAACAACCTGCTCAAGGCATCAACAACAACATTAGCCTTACCTGGGTGATAAAGAAAATTCATGTCGTAATCCTTGAGTAATTCTAACCACCTGCTTTGTCTGAGATTAATCTCTTTCTAACTAAACACATATTGAAGATTCTTATGATCGGTGAATAAATCCACGTGAACACCATAAAGATAATGGCACCATATTTTCAAAGCAAAAACCACGACAGCCAGTTCTAGATCATGAGTTGGGTAATTCTTCTCATGAACTTTCAACTAACTAGAGGCATAAGCTATAACTTTGTCATTCTGCATTAACAAAAAATCCAAACCAACTCTAGATGCATCACAATACACAACAAAACCTTAAGTACTTTCTGGTAAGGTCAATAATGGGAAAGTAGTCAACATCTTTTTCAATTCTTGAAAGTTTTTCTCACAAGCTTCAGACCATTGAAACTTCATTGTTTTGTGAGTCAACTTGGTCAAAGGGGATGAAATAGATGAGAACCCCTCCACGAACCTTTTATAATATCCAGCCAACCCCAAGAAACTCCTAATATCAGTTGGAGATGTGGGTCTAGGTCAATTCTGCACCGCTTTTCTTTTATAGTGTCAACTCTAATACCATCACCGGAAATAATGTGGCCTAAGAACGCCACAGACTCAAGCCGAAACTCACATTTTGAGAACTTAACATACAACTCCCTATCCTTTAGAGTTTAGAGAGCAATTCTGAGATGACTAGCATAATCTTCCTCATTCCTTGAATGGATTAGATTATCATCAATGAATACGATAACAAACATATCTAAATAAGGCTTGAATGCTCTATTCACAAGGTCCATGTACGCTGGAGGTGCATTAGTTAAACCGAATGACATGACCAGAAACTCATAATGACCATAACGGGTCCAAAATGTTGTCTTTGGAATATCACACTCCCTTACTTTCAACTGATGGTAGCCTGATTTGAGGTCTATTTTAGAAAAAACAAGTGGACGAGTATCTAGAAGAATGTCTATACCGAAGTCTATTTCTTTTATAGGAGGGATTCTGAGAAGATCATCAGGAAAGAGTTTTTGAAACTCTTTTACTAATGAAACTGACTGAATAAGAGGTATCTCAACACTAGAGTCATTAACTCGGACTAAGTGATAGATACAACCCTTGGAAACTAAATTTCTCGCCTTGAGGTACGAAATGAAATGACCCTTAGGCATTGTGAACTACTACTCCACTCTATAACTGGCTCATTAGGAATTTGGAACCTAACAACTCGAGTTCTACAATAAATGGAGGCATAACAAGCATGAAGCCAGTCCATACCTATAATGACATCAAAATCTACCATGTCTAACTCAACTAAATCAGCCATGGTGTTCTTGTGATTAATGGAAATGACACAATCACGATATACTCACTCATATAGGATAGACTCCCCAACAGGAGTTGAAACACAAAAGGGTTCACGAAGTTTCTCAGGAATAACATCAAATTTCATTGCCACATAATGAGTCACAAAAGATAAACTCGCTCTTGGGTCTAGCAAAACATAAACATCAAGAGTAAAGACTTTGATCATACCAGTGACAAAATCTGGAGAATTCTCTTGCTCTTTACGACTAGTGATCGCATAAAGGCGGTTTGCTCCTCCGCCAGTACCAGAAGTAGCTCCTCTAGGTGCAGCCCTGTCTGGGGGAGCAACTGATGAAGATTGGGCTCTATTGCCCTGATGTACCTTGCCGATTCTTAGGGCACTCTTTCATGAAGTGACCCTCTTGTCCACACTTGAAACAACCTGTGGAGCCATCACAACATTTACTTGGGTGGGTTCTACCACACTTAGCACATGTAGGAGCCCAGTTACCTCCTTGTGCCACACTACCCTAAGACTGTGCAAGTCTAGTTCTGAAGTGCTGTGAATTCTTACAATTGTACTCACCTTTGTTTCTGGGTGTAGGTGCACTAGTAGATGATGGAGCAGGTCCCTTTTGCTTTTGCTTTTGTTGGAAAGAAGATCGGTTCACATTATTTCTTTGTTGCCTAGACTCATTCCCTGTCTTCGCTTTCTTGTTTCTAAACTCCTCCCTATCCCTCAGCTTCTCTTCCTTAACTTGCTGCACATAGACCATCAACCTTGCTATATCCATGTCTCCAATTATCATGGCTGCCTTGCCTTCTTTTCTTGATAGACGGGACAACCCAGTGACAAAAAGACTCATCCTGCTTCTCATATCCGCAACCATCTTCAGAGCATATCGGGAAAGGTGGGTGAACTTTAAGTTGTACTCATAAACACTTAGTGAATATTGCTTAAGGGTGAGAAACTTTCGTACCTTGGCCTCTCTCAGTTCTCGGGGAAAGAAAAGTTCCAAGAAGGCCTTCTCAAAACAAGCCCAAATCGCAGGTGGTGCTCCCTCGGATCTACCCTTCTTCCACTGGTAAAACCATGTCCTAGCAACATTATTCAGTTGATATGCAGCTAGTTCCACTCGCTCAACATCAGCAACATGCATTACCTCAAATACCTTTTGCAGTTCCTCAACAAAACTCTCCGGATCCTTAGTAGTGCTTGAACTAGTTAAACTTGGAGGATTCATCCTCAAGAACTCTCAGATCCTTGAAGTATCAACAACTTCCTGTCTAGCTCCTCTTTGTTTCCCAACCTGGTTAGTTACAACTTGGCTTAACATTCGAATCACTTCCCTGAACTCAACATTCGTTACTTCACCTTGGGGTTGCACTTCAGGCGCATTAGGTACCCCTTGCTCCTCAACAATCCTTCTAGCAGGACGACCTCTAAATCACTATCTGGAAGCAAGTCCGCGACGCGGAGATGCATTTAATTATTTGGTCGCAAAATAAATTCTGAAGCAGAATGGTCCGTGACCGCTCCACGATGTGAAGATAACTCTGTCAATCCTGAGGAATAGGTCCGCGACGCGGACCTGGTACCCAAATTTGCCCAACTTTTTCCTTTTTCATTTTCTAGCCACAATTCGCCTAAATTCGGTTCTTTTCCCCAAATTCTCTTTAGATTCAGATACCCAGTAAATGTACACAAGAACCTAACTCAAAACAACTCTATAATTTGATGCAATAATCTCAAGAACTCTTCAATTCAGCCCAATTGAAGAACAAAGTAAATTCAAGAACACATATCATGATCATCAGACTTTCAGCCCTTTTTAGGATGAATTCTTGAGGAAATAAACATGTTTGGCGCGTGGATGAACGAACCCAATGCTATGAAAGTCTCAAATACCTCGTAGGGATCTCCCCTTGACGAAATCCACGACCTTAGCTTTAAGAATTGACGATTTCTTGCCTTTTCTTCTCCTTTCTCCTCTTCTTTTCTCTTCTCTCAAAACCCTAACTTAAATCTCAAAAGCGTAAATTGACCAACTTCAGTTTAGACCCCAATTAGTTACCAAAAAATAAATTAAGTCATTGGGTATGGAAAACACCGAAATACCCTTCCAAAATCCGGATTGGTCTTTCCTTATCCAAACAGCCCAACTTCCAATGAGTAAATCTCACTCATATGAACTTGGAATTGCGCAAACTCGGCAGCGTTGGAAAGATAATCCCAAGATCTTTCCTACGGTATTTGGAAGCACACCTAACTCATCCTGAGCTAGGATTTATGGTCGTTTTGAAGTTGACCAAAGTTCATACTTAACTTAATTTAGCCAATTTTCCAGATTTCCATTGTTTCCAAAAATGATTCTTTCTAATTCTAGCAATTTCTAGTTGTGGGGTGTTAAAACTTTCATCGGTGAACTTGTCAAAATGCTTCCAACAAGTAGCTCTAGGTTCCATGTCTTTTCTTCTCTTTGAAGTATCATCAACTTCAACCTCATTGGGAGATGAGGTGTTAGGTATGGTCTCATTTGAAGCTCGTCTTTCATTTACCCTACTTCCAGTTTGTGTAATCTATAAAAAAGTGAAACAAACAAGAAAAACAACAAATAGAATTCAAAAAGACACTGTAACACCCCAGAAAATGATAGGTTAAACTAGAGCCTAAACGTTAGGTTAAAATTCATAAAATCACTCCCCGAATTATTAGTAATTCCTTTAGGGTTGAAATGAGGCTTATTGGGTAAATACCAAGGGGCCAAGCCAAAACCAATGGCCAAGGCTGTCCCTAGCTAGGAGCACACTGCCCCACCTTCACGAGGGGGGACCACAAGTCATGGTCCACTCCATGGCTCGTGAAGGTGGTCGTGAAGCCTCCTTGGCCATGAGAATGTGGCCACCATTTTCCCTAGCTACTACCTCAACTTCCATGGCCATTACCACGGTCCGTGATCATGACCACGACCATGAGAGGTGATCGTGGAGTTGCCTTAGGCAATGATCAAGGGCCTCCAAGTGGTGAGGCTATTGCCTAAAGGACCACGAGAGGGACCATAACTCGTGGAGCCCCTCGTGGTAATGCCTTGGAACCAAGTGCCTCATGCCACCAAAACGGAGCTACTGCCCCAACCTTCACGAGGTGGACCACGGGTCATGGTCCACACCACACCTCGTGAAGGTGGGTCATGGTCCCTGACGGGCACTATTAAATGAAGGATTTAGGTTATTTCCTTTTTAGTCCAATTAAAGTGGGGGTGTTTTGGGTATTTTTAGGGGAAGTATATATATTGTTTTTAAGTCAAATTTCACAAGACTTGGTTATTATTCACAACACCCAAATTGAAATCAAAATCTCTTTCCTCTCTAAAAAATTCTCTCTCTAGACTTAAGAAGAAGAGGAAGTCATTGGAGCTAGGGTTGGTAGATACTCAAGGTTCTTCCCCAAATTTCTTGAAGGTTCTTAAGTGAGGTATATATGCTCTTCATTCTTGGGTAGATATCCCCTAAGAATCCCCTTCAAATTTTGTTTTCAAGATTTCAAATCCCCCAAACCTAGGGTTTTCAATCTGTGAAATGTGTCTTCTTCTAAAATATTTTCCATTGTTTAATTATGATTTATTATGGTTGGTTATGATGATTTATGATGGGAATGTTGAATTAGTGTTGGATTTTGATGAAAATCTCCCTTGGACCCATGATTTCCCCTTTTTCCTAAATTGTGAACTATGTATGGCTTGATTGATGATGGTAGCTTGACAATTTATTATGTTGTTGAATCATGATATCTCTATATCTAATGTGGTAATTCTAGAAGTTAGGGTTGATTTTGATTCTTTGCCTTGTAGGGTAATTTGTTAGGGTTCATGTATGGTAATGAAGATTGAATATGAACTTGTGATTCACTTAGATGGTGATGAACCTATGACTAAATGTGTAATTGTGGTATTGATGAAAGATCCTTCTTCCCTATACCTTTACACTTGAATATGCATGAAGTATGTATGTATGTATGTATGTATGTATGTATGTATGTTTATGCTAAGTTTGTTGTGTTGATTGAAATGCCATTCTCATGAACACACTATGGATATGATGTGAAAGGTTTACTCACATGTTGATGATTCTAAGGTGGAAAGGGCATTATCACCAAATGAATCTATGAGCTATTATGATGTATGTTGGTTTGAGTGCCTAGTACATTCTTTTATGGACCTAAACTTAAGTAAAGACTTAATGTGACTTTTAAAGGGAATTATGCTTAGCACCGAGTGGTTATGAAAATGAGATGGAGGTTTTTACGTTTAGCAAATCCGGCTTCCCAATGTATGGTGTCTCATGGGATGGAAACCTTTTACGTTTAGCAAGTCTGGGTTTCTAGTAGAAATTCCCATATCCCATAACTATGTGCCCACATAGGTCTTATCTAGTGGATCCACCTAAAAGCTATTATGTACATCCTACCTTAGGCAAGTAGGACGCCTCTTTTCGGTGTGGGGGTAGAACACCGGATTCCATGTTGCTCACATAGTCTATGTCGCTTAAGGCTATTATCCCTATATGCTATGAATATGAACTATGGTAAGAACATGGACTTTAATTATGACTTCTTAAGAGGTACTACTTAGTATGAGTGGGGGTATGAGACTTCACCCATACATTGCACAAGTGGACTTTAAGAGGGGTTATGGTTAGGTTCTCTTATGTTATGAAGACTTATGAATTACGTATGTATGATATGTATGAATGTTAAGGTTGACTTTACTTGTTACAAGTTATGATCATGAATGTCTCATTACTTATGTATATTGGTTGTGGATGATCCGAAAGATAAGATATGTATATTGTTGGTGATCTAAATGTGATACTTAGCATTTGATAGGGTTATGGGATCTTACCTTTGCATTGCATTAGTATGACTTTGGGTTGCTTATATGTTGGTATGACTTATGTTTCTTCATATATGTGACTAATTGTTTTTAAACTTGATAAATGCATGATTTCAACTAAATGTCCCTTTTATGCATATTTCAAGGATTTTTGTGCATGGCTTCCATACTTGGTACTTTATGTGCTAACCCATATTTTTACATTTACTATGAGTGTAGGTTCCGGTCGTTGAGATGGGATACTTTCTTCAAGTGAAGCTTGGGTTGACTATTCCCTAAGCTTGGTGAGTCCTCAAGTTCGAGGACAAGATGTTATCATTTCTTGGTTTTTATTGTATTTCCTATTTTGAGACTTGATTGATGTAAAGGGCTTTTGACCCCTTTTTTGTACTCTCTATGTACTAGATGGTGATTGAGACAAGGTCTAGATTCACTTTTCGTTTGTGAAGAAAAGAAGTTGACTTAGATTGTAAAAGTTTTAAATTTTCCGCATTATTCTATGACTTATGTGTATGATTATGCTAAGGGCTTGTATGCGACCCCTTCGGGGTCAAGTAAACCGTGTTACGTCTAGGGGGTACCCCTGGGTCGTGACAGACACAATACATTACAGTTCACAAATCACACAAATTATCACATAGTTGCATACTTGCATAGTTGCATTCAATGATTAAAAAACCAATAGAGGATTCACAATTTACAATAATAGAATTCACTAGTCATACATGTACCAACACATCCTAATTCCTATGTATAAAAACGTCATGTGTATTTTAACTAACTATGCTAACCGACTCACTTATCAATATATCAGTCCCTAACTAACAGACACTTAAACAGAATAGATAGAAGCAGAACTTCCATGGTAGAGGATCATAAATACTTCCATGATCAATCCCTAACTCATCTCGTATTTGAAATTGAATATAACATATATAAAGATTTCTAAATGAATTTAAGACTTAAGATGCGATATATAAACATATCCAGTGAGCACTGACCTTCGACTTTCGAATTGCGAGCAGTGCACTGAGCAGTTGCGAGTTGCGCCTGTGACTATCTGACTTGCGAGCAATCAGCGAGGAGCCAGGAGCAATGAACGACGATGAGAGTTGAGAGACGATCTGCGGTGTAAGTCGTAACTGAGACGAGAGTTGAGAGATGTGAGTTGAGAGACGAGAATTAAGAGATGAGAGACGAGTCGACTGACGACTACTAGTCTACTACGAGTCTATGACTTACGAGTTACGAGTGACGAGAGTTGATAGATGAGAGTTGCGGCGCATATTGAGAGATGAGAGTCAAGGTGATTGATGTTAGGACATAGGACTTAGGGCAATCAATTTAGGAATTTCTGAATTTTGATTGGAATTTGGGCTGGGAATGGGTTGAGAATTTTAATTAAGGTTGTGGGCAATCAGCTATAATTGGGCCAACTGGGCATGGGCTGAGATTTAATTAAGGGGTAAAAAATATATACATATAATTTTGTTTTTTTGGTTAACCAAATTTTTTAAGCTAAAAAATGAAAACCGAACCGAAAAATTGATATATCAAAAATCAAAACCGACCAAAATAATCAAAAAACCCAAACCAAATTTAAATTTTTTTTGGTTCGGTTGGTTTTTTCGATTTTTACCATATTATGCCCTGCCCTACTTGGAATATATGTATTTTCCACGTGTCCATTCATGTAGGCTTTTGAAGTGTTTAGTATTTGTTGAAGAAAATGGTGACATTTAAGTGATATTTATGTCCTAAATGAAACGAAAGTGATATTTGCGTTGGGAAAGGCAAGCACAAATAAATATTCACGACATGGCAATAGCGTAAGAAAACCCAAAGTCAAAACTTTCCCTTTTATTTTAAATAAGAGAAGACAAAATAATGCAAGAACAAAACTAATTGGGCAGCAAACAAATCAACAAGCAAGCAAAATAAATCAACACACGAGACACCAAAATTTAACGTGGAATACCTTTTCAGTGTGAAGAGTAAAAATCACAAGGCCAAAGCTCCCCTATAATCAACAAGAGTTACAAAGTGTTCTGCAAAATGGTCACCAATAAAGTGCTAAACAATGAGCAACACAACAACAAGATAACATAAAAAACTAGAGAAATAAAAGGATTAAAATCACCAAACCGCAGCTACTGTTCATGAGCTAAAATCTGTAGGACTTCAAATCACCCTCTCTCAATTTTCAATCAAGGATTAAGTTGAAAGAAACAAACTATGTAAAAATCAGCTTAATCAGACAAGAAATGAAGCGGGAATCATGATTTGAAATCAGCTGCTAGGGTTTGTGCGAAAATCTGCACTCTCTCACTTTTTTCTTTATATGACTGCTGATCTAACTCTTGTGATTCTTCGAAAGAAGACCTAAAGAAAGTCTTACACATGAACCATAATATTGGGCTTATGGGAAAAGTGGTCTAGTCCAGATTGGATTTTTATTTATCCACATAGAAAGAGAAAAAGACCCAAAAACCAACAATTCTCTCCCCTACCGACTAGTGGAGGAAACCGCCATCCTGACGATCATGCAACATTCTTCAAACTTCCCTCTTGGCAAAGCTTTAGTCATCATGTCGGAAGCATTATCATTGGTATGGATCTTTTCAAGTTCAAGCAACTTAGAATCCAACACATCTCGAATCCAATAATATCTCACATCAATGAGTTTAGACCTACCATGAAATGTAGATTTCTTGCCAAAATGAATATCATTTTGACTGTCGCAATAAAGCACATGCCTCTCTTGAGCACAACCAAGTTCCCCCAAAAATCTCTTCATCCAGATCAACTCTTTGCAAGCAACATGTAACACCTCGGAATTATTTTGAGCTTAGACTCGAACCATCCTTCGTTCTGAGTAGGATTTTACCAAGGAATTTAAGTTTTTATTAAGTGTTAAGGTCACTAGATATAGCACCTTGAGTTCCAAGAAGAACTAGAGAGAATTCATTGAAGTCATTCATAAGTTCTTCTAAGATTTGGGTCAACTTCAAACGACCATAACTCCTAGTACAAGATGAGTTAGGTGAGCTACAAGATAGCTAATGAAATATATTTAAGTCCTCGTTCCAACGCCGCAAAGTTTGCTAAATTTTGAGCTTTGAGTAAAAATCTATGACTGATTTACTAACAATGCTCAAACCTGGCAGCTGCTCCGCGATGGCTCCGCGTTACGGAGCCAATACGGACCTCACTGCCTGGTAAAAAATCATTCGACTCCCAACTCATTTTATTTATTTCTTTAAGGGTATTTTAGTCCTAAAAACCCTTAGGAGGTCATCTAAATTTCCTTAAACGTATAGAAAATCAGTTTTCACAAATCAAACCTTCTCATCCACTCCAAAATTTTACGCTCAAGGAATTCAAGAAACGCTAAGGCTAGGGTTCTTCTTCCAAGATTTTCCTTCATGTTTCTCAAGAAGATGATTCTTTAAGATATGTAAGCTTCCATAATATTTTGTTTGTTTACCCACACTCCAATCATGTTAATTTCAGCGTTAAATTCGTTCTAGAAAATTGAAAGTATGATGTTCTTGATATTGGCTTTAGTTCTTGAGTTTAGATGAGATTGTTGAGTTCTTGGTGAAATCATGTCGATTTTAGAGTGGTATATGAGTAGGTTCTTGTGTCCTTGTGTTGGGTATTTCAATCTAAAGAGGGATTGCGAAAAATAATCAAATTTAGGAGAATTGGGGTTAGAAAACAAAGAACGAAAAAGTCGGGTGAATCTGGCAACCCAGTCCGTGTCGCGGACCTGCCCCACCCTTTCCCAAAAAATTTCTTCGCATCGCGGAGCGGTCACAAACCATTCTGCCTCAAATTTATTTCGCGACCAAATATTTAAAAGCATCTCTGCGTCGCGGATATGCTTTTAGACAGTGATTTCTTGATCGTTTCTCATGTTTAACTATCTAAAAACACTCCTAAACATCCCGAGATCTTTCCTATCACAAATCACAATTTTGAATTCATAAATCAAATTCAAGGTAGAGTTAAGAGTTAAGTTTTTGAGAATTCTTTCGAACATTCTAAGAAAGTCCCTTTGAGTCCTTTTGTGGAGTCTTCTACAACTTCTAGTAACTTGTTTCAAGACTTGAGCAAGTGAGTATGAGGATGAGGAGAATGTATTCATGTGTTTACTTTGTCATCATGGGTTCTTTCATATCATGAACCATAACTCTTGAATTCATAATTCACATTCAAGAGAGAGTTAAAAGTAGAGTTCAAGGAAGCCTTTGAGTTAAATGGTGAATCCTTTGAGATGCACCATTGATTTGAGTTAAGTTTTGAGTAAGTAAGTATGATAATGAGAAGAGTCGTATTCATAAGTTCCTTGTTGATATTTTGACCCTTGAGTCGAGTCGTTCATGCCCATAACTTCCGCCTGAACTCCATCAGTTGAGTACCTTTGAGAGGAGTAGTATCTTCAAGTTCTAAGTCTTGAGTATTGAGTTCCTAATCCCCTTTGAGATTATATTTCTAATCATGGGACTACTACATGTTGCCCATGAAGTCCTTGAGTTGAGTTGCTCATGTCCATAATTCCGCATGAACCCTATAAGTCGAACAGTCTTGAGATGAGAACTATTTTTAAGTCCTTGAGTTGAGTAGTTCATGCTCATAATTCCGCTTGAACCCTATTAGTTGAGAATTATTGAAATGATTAGTATCATTGAAGTTCTTGAGTTCCAAGTATTGAGTTCTATCTATGGTTATTGAAAACTTTGCATTGATTCGTTCACGTCCATAATTCGGCATGAACCATATTTTAAGAAGTCTTTTACAAACATCCTAACTTTGTTTTAAGACTTAAGATTTGAGTTGTGTAAAGAGTAAGATTAAAGTTCATTTCTTCAAAAGTTATATAGGAACTAAGTATTCCCAAGAGTTAAAATATTTTGACATTTGAGCAAGAAAGGAAACACCGATTTCCAAGATAGCTTTTAAGCTAAGTTTTGAGTAATTATCTCAAATCAAAGAAAGAGTTTTGTTTTTACAAACACATGAGCTAAGTATATTTTGGGAGTAGTATTGATCACCTATATAGGGACGCAAGTTCATAATAACTCAAGTCTCCATAAACCACGTAGCCATCATGGGTAGAAAGGGTCATACTTTTTAGATGACACCTTGTTTTATAGCATAGACTAGTGGATCCACTTAGTTAAGGCGTTCTATATGACGTTAAAGTATAAGACAATTTTGGCAGCGTGGGCAAGATGTTGTATCATCACTTAGGCTCATAGTGGTGGTTGTCGGTTAGAGAAACTCCCACAGAGTTATATTGTATTTTTATATACATATTGAGTATTATTGTATTTTTATATACACATTGAGTATTATTGTATTTTTTACATTGAGTTGCTATCTACAGTTTTACAGCTTTCCATATATATTGCATATTTTATTATTGCTTTATCCTTGAGTATCACGAGTTGAGTATTTCGAGTTGAGTATCTGAGTTGGGTATCTTATCCTTGAGTACTTTTGAGTTGAGTAAGTTTGAGTAGTTTTGAGTATCCTTGAGTATTCTTTGAGTTGAGTAAGTTTGAAAAGAGGTAAGTATGTTTCATTTTTATCAAGTTCAAGCTTATGCTTATGCTTTAGAATTCCCCTTGCATGCTCGTACATTCCAAGTACTAAACCATTTGTCCTGCATCCTTTCATGATGCAGATTCAGGTATTTGGGATCATCAACAGGAGCTTCGTTGATACCACATGGAGTTCGAGTTAGCTATGGTGAGCCTCCTTGCTTCAGGAGGATTTCATTTACTTTTCAGTTTTGTGAAGATGTCGTGGGTCTTGTCCCGATTTTCATCTTTGTCATTTAGAGGCTTTATAGATAGACAGTAGGGTTTCAAAAGTTTGTTCATTTATATTGTTAAATGTTTTAAAGACTTAAGTTGCCTATTTTGGGGCGAGTTGAATATATTATTATATTCAGAGTTTTCTTTTGAGTTAAAGATTTGAAAAGTTGAGTTTATTAAGTTTTATTCACTTTTTAAACTTTGTATGCTTGAGTTAGTCTTCCGCTTGTAGTCAGTCAGGATGAGGGTTCGCTTGGGGACCAGCAATGGTTCTCGAGTGCCGGCCACGTCCAGGGTGTAGGCTCGGGTCGTGACACAACAACAACAATAAGCTCAGCCTTTGTAGTAGAAAAAGCAACACATTTTTGGGACCTAAATTGTCAAGACACAGCTCCTCCTGCAAAAGTAATCAAGTAGCCTGAAGTAGACTTACGAGTATCAACATCACTAGCCATGTCTGAATTAGTGTAAACACAAAGAATAGATTTCCCTGTACCAAAACACAAACTCAAACTAGAAGTGCCGCAACGATATCTTATAATCCACTTTACAACATTCCAATGCTCTTTTTCCGGATTAGAAAGAACTGTTAACAATACCAGTGACATGATCAATATCTTGTCTTGTACACACCATTGCATACATCAAATTACCAACAACTAAAGCATAAGAAACTTTTTTCATATCTTTCTTCTCACCATCACTGGAAGGACAATGCTTAGTACTCAATTTGAAGTGCATAGCTAAAGGTGTACTAATAACCTTAGCTTTGTCCATGTTTAATCTATGAAGTACTTTCTGAACATACTTCTCTTGTGACAACCACAACTTCTTGGCATCTCTATCACGGACAATCTACATCTTAAGAATCTGGCTTGCTGGTCCCAAGTCTTTCATAGCAAAAGACTTGTTCAACTCTTGCTTCAACTTTTTAATCCTACAAGCATTATGACCAACAACAAGCATGTCATCAACATAAAGCAAAACGATAATAAATTCACCATCAAAGAACTTTTTCATAAAAACACAATGGTCTGAAAAAGTCTTCTTGAAGCCTTGCTGACTCATAAAAGAACCAAATTTCTTGTACCATTGTTTGGGAGCTTGTTTTAGACCATACAAGCTCTTTTTCAACTTGCAAACATAATTCTCTTTTCCCTTGATTTCAAAGCCTTATGACTGCTCCATATAAATTTATTCATCCAAGTCACCATGGAGAAAAATAGTTTTAACATCCATTTGCTCAAACTCTAAATGTAGACTTGCAGCCATGCCTAGAACCATACGAATTGATGACATATTCACCACCGGAGAGAATATCACATCAAAATCAATTCCCTTTTTTTTTTGTTAAAACCCTTCACAACTAATCTAGCCTTGTACCGTGGAACTGGGTTACCATCATCATGTTTCACCCTAAAACCCACCTATTTTTCAAAGTTTTTTTGTCTTTAGGTAACATAAGCAAATCAAAGGTATGATTATCATGTAAAGACTTCATTTCATATTCCATAGCATCAAACCACCTTTCTTTTTCTTCACTTTCCATGGCCTCATCAAAACTCTCGGGTTCTGCCCCATTAGTGAAAAGTACATACTCATTGGGAGAATAGCGAGATGAAGGTATTTTCTCTCTAGTAGATCTTCTAAGAGAACTCTATAGAGCATCAATAATAGTTGGTTGTTGACCAACCACATCGTCTTGCACTGGAGCATCAACGACATACTGGTCAATCTGAATATGATCACCATCTTCAATATCAACTTGATTTTCATCATTTTGAAGATTTTCATTTGGTGGAATAGTCAAAGGAACTAGATCAACATCAACTAGGCTTTCACTGCTATGAGAATCAACTTTCTTTGTCAGGATCTTCAATTGTTTGGTCTTCAAAGAACACAACATCACGGCTTCTAAAAAGTTTCTTCTCAACTGGATCAAAGAAATGATAGTTGAATTTACAAAGATACATTGCCTAGTTTTAACATCCAACTTTGACCTCTCATCTTTAGGAACATGCACAAAGGCTTTACACCCAAAAACTTTAAGGTAATCATAAGAAACATTCTTACCAGACCAAACTTTATTAGGGACATAACCAATCAAAGCAATAGTAGGAGATAAATTGATAATATAGGCAGCCGTATTAAGTGCTTCTGCACAAAAAGAGTTTGGCAGCTTAGCATCCCCCTCAACTAGAGTTATGTTCATCCTCTTTGCTAAACCATATAACTCAAGAGTTTTTGGAGGAATTTTCAGATGTCGAATACCCTGATCTCTGCAATATCTATCAAAAGGACCAATATACTCACCATCATTATCAAAACAGATGCATTTCAATTTCTTCCATATCTGTCTCTCAATCAAGGACTAGAAATTCTTGAACACATCAAGTACCTTATCCTTGGACTTCAAAGAGAATATTAGAGTTTGCGAGAATGGTCATCAATAAAAGTGACAAAGGAAAGTGCACCACCATGAGACTTTACCTTAAAAGGGCCACACAAATAAGAGTGTATTAACTCCAACAAATTAACCTTCGGCTAAGCAATGAACACATTTTTCCAACATTACTTGTTTCACTCCAGAAAGCAAATTCTTCTTAGACAAATTGTCCATCCCCTTCTCGCTCATATGACTCGGTCTTCCATGCCATAACTCTAATGAAGTATCATTCTCCACCAAATTTACTGAGCCTCTAAAAATGGAGCCCTAAAAAATGTACAAGTTAGACAACTTCTCACATTGGGCCACCACCATCGAACCTCTTGTAACCTTCCACTAGCCAGCACCAAGGGTATTAACATAATCCTCATCATCAAGGTATCCAACAAAAATCAAATTCAAGCGAGTATTTGGAGCATGCTTGATGTTATTGAGAACTAGTTTGAAACCATTGTTACTTTCTAAACTAACTGTCCCAATACCAAGAACTACAACCTCGTGATCACTGTCCATTTTCAACATCCCAAAATTACTTGGAGTATAAGAAGAAAATAATTCCTTCCTGGGAGTGACATGAGAAGTAGCACTAGAATCCACAAACTAGCTAGAATCATCGCAAACAAGATTGGAGGCTTTTTTATCACAAGAAACAAGAAGGTCATCGTTAGCAACTACAACAACACGATTTTCATTATCACCTTGTTTGTTTTGTTGTTTCATATCTCTCTTGTACCTGAAACAATATTTCTTGATATGCCCATTTTTGTGGCAATAGTCACATGTAACATTCTTGAATCTAGACTTTGACTTTCCTCTACTTTTATTTCTGTCATTCTGACCTCTGAACTTGCTTCTCCCCCTATCTTCAGTAACCAAAACATCAGAGTGTGAAACTAAAGAAGATGAGCCTTGAGATCTTCTTCTCATCTCTTCATTCAAGACACCACTCTTAGCATATTCCATAGTTACAACACCTCTGAGAACAAAATTAGTCAAAAAAACTTGAAGAGTTTCAAAAGAATCTGACAAAGTATTAAGAAGCCATAGTCCATGTAATTTTTCATCAAATTTTACACCCATTCCGGATACCTGGTCAAGAACACCCTAAAAATTATTAATATGATCAGAAATATGAGTGTCCTCTTTATACCTGATGTTCATCAATTGTTTCAACAGAAACAACTTATTGTTGCCAGTCTTTGTCACGACCCAGACCACTGTGATTGACACCTACACTAACCCTCTGGTGAGAGAACCACTACTATAACCTGACTAAGCAACGTAAAGAAACTAAACCATTTAAAGATATGAATGTAGGTTTAAATGATGAATTAAATATGGAGTTCCCATAAACTTCAAAGGTTTAACAAAAACAACTAAGCATAACCCTCGTGGAACCCTTAGAACCTGAAAGCCATCGTACCAAAAATCTACTAATCAACAAGTCTAAGAAAGAGGGGGTGCAACCCCAAAAACTAAACATAAGTAAAATGTCTTAACATCCAGTCTTAGTCCGAAAAGAATGGACTAAACTAATGATGGATCCAAGGTTGCCTGAAAGAACTGGCTCACCCTCAAATCTGGTCGCAATCAATGATCTCCTAGCTGAGGTCTGTCAGTAGCCGCCTGAAGATTCCCTAAACTCAACAAAGAAAGAGCAAGTGCAGTATCAGTACATGAAACCATGGTGTACTGGTAGGATCACGCGACTACTCCAGTCAACAAAATATAAGCAAGTAATTACAACACAGTAAACACACATATACAAAATGCATAATTCAATTATCATTTTAAAAGCAACATACAATTTCCCAATATCAATGATAGGTAGATATGAATGTAATAATCTCAACTGGTCCTCTCATGGAACCCACACCCAAACTGTTAGTATGTTGGAATGTGACACCCGATTCAATATATATATTTGTCAGAATGTGACACCCGGTCCAATATATATGTCGGAACGTGACACCCGATCCAGTCAACACAACCACAATCACATCACACCCATAATGAACAGTGAGCATAGTCACACAGTCAAGTAACAGGTTCATGGCATGTAATTGTTCGTACTTAATCATTTACTTAGATTCGATTCATGTTACCCTATTCACATAAGTGTATGCATACAATGGAGCAATTAACAAGCGTATATAACACAACAGGAAGTCAAACCATCACCTACCTTGAAACCAAGCCTGAATACTCCTAAGACACTTAAGCCTTCTCTTTCTGGAGTCTTTCATCTTGTTCTTGGTCTAAAACAATTAACCAATGCAAGGATAAATAAACAAGGCCTAATTTACTCTAATTATAATAAAATATCAACCCAAAGCCAAACCCATGATCCTAATGTTCACTTTCGGGATTTGAGTTCCAAGCTCCCATTTCGCAACACAGCTTCAAACCTTGATATTCTAAAACTACCCTTTCACGCCAAGATCATTTTTAGGAGTTCTACTCGCCCAAATTCGATTTCGTAAATCTGTACATGCTCCTTAACATATTGTCTATCCACTCACGTGATCAAACTCATAATTAAATCCCCCATATATTACCGGATTGCCCTAGACCTCACCTGACTCAGATTTCATCCAAGTCTGGCCTAGGCTAGAAATTTCCAAGTTACTACTCAGAAGTTTACTGGCCCAAATTCAGCCCCCATCAGCTTTTTCATAACAACGGGAACATGTCGTTACACTTCAAAGCATAAAGTGTCTCAAGTTTATCCCATAAGCTTCTAGCATGTGTCTCATTAACAATGTGATTTCTCACATTAGCTTCAACCTATTATCTGATATAACCACAAACCTGTAAGTACTCAAATTTCCAATCCTCATCATTGATAGATTTAGGTTTATTAGAAAGAAACACAGGTAGATGCATTTTCTTGACAAATAGAAGATCTTTCATTTTGCCTTTCAAAGTATGATAATTACTACCATTCAAACAAACCATCTTGCTCATATTTGACTCCATCATTCAAATAGATAATCAATAACAACCTTATGCTCTGATACCATTTTGCTGGGAAAGGCAAGCACAAATAAATGTGCACGATAGGGCAAAAGCGGCAGAACAACCAAGTCAAAACTTTTCCTTCTATTTAAACCAAAAGAAGACAAAATAATGCAAGAACAAAACGGTTTGGGCAGCAAACAAATCAACCAAGAAAATAAAATAAATCAACACACGAGACACCAACGTTTAACGTAAAAAACCTCTTCATTGTGAAGAGTAAAAACCACAAGGCCAAAGTTCTACTATAATCAACAAGAGTTACAAAGTGTTCTCGAAAATGGTCACCAACAAAGTTCCAAACAATTAGCAACACAACTACAAGATATCACAAAAAACTAGAGAAATAAAAGGAGTAAAATCACCAAACCGCAGCTACTGTTCACGAGCTAAAATCTAGAGCTATAGGACTCCAAATTACCCTCTATTAGTTGTCAATCAAATATTACGTTGAAAGGAACAATATTTCCAAAAATGAGCTTAATGGGACTAGAAACGAAGCGGAAATTGTGATTTGAAATTGGCTACTTGGGTTTGTGCGAAAATCTGTACTCTCTGACTTTTCTCTCTATATGGTTGCTGATCTAACTCTTGTGATTCTTCAAAATAAGACCTTAAAGAAAGTCTTACATATGCACCATAATATTGGGCTTTTATTTATCCACGTAGGAAGGGAAAAACACCCAAAACCAATAATTTGAAGGCAATTTCCAAAACTTGAATGACCATTTAAGGAATCAACTCTTGAAAAATGCTTGGCAACCAATATCAATACTCTCTCTATTCGTATTTATGTCTTTTACAATTATTATATACCTTTAAGAGAAACATTTTATAACTTCAATCATAAATGTACTTGTTCAAATTATCCTCTCCGATTACTCTCGCTTAAACATTTAACAGTCCACCAAATGTCGTAGTAACTAGTAAGAACAATTTTTACAAAATTAAAAAAAAAAAATTTAATGATTTTTTAAATGTCAAATATTTTGAATGTTCACCAATACTATAACGACCTGTCTGGACGTTTTGAGTATTAACACCTTTTTCTTCAAAGTGACACTCCTCAGGTTTAATATGTGATTTATATTTGATATATGACTTGTGGAGTCAGATGTCAACCAAGATGCTTCGGAGTAAAGAAAAATCAAAATTAGAAAGTTGAAAGCTTGAGAGTTGACCAAAGTCAACACTTGAGGTAAACAAACTCAGAATTGAAGTTTAAAAGTTTCTATAGGTTTGAATGCTAATTAGTATTTCATAAGATGAATTGGACGAGCCTCAAAAGGCTCGGGAGTGATTCAGACCCTTAAATTGAAAATTAGTGAATTAAAAGATTAAGAGTTGACCACAATTTAAATATATAACTAGGTGACCCAGAATTGATGATTTTAGTATTCCATTAGGTTCTTAGGGCATTTTGGAGTGATTTTACAACCTGAGGGGCTTGGGTAACTTTCAAAGATAGAACCACAAGGCAGGTTATTATGGAATTGGGTCTCATTTGTCGATGTTTTGTGTGATCACATTTGTAAACTAGGTGTATGCATTATCTGCGATCCACTAGACACATTTTCCAAGAAGGTTGGGGCTGTCAAATTCCGTATTTGTGGATGGGGTTTGTAATACAAATTTTCATCGTCTTTAAGGTGTGTATTCTTTTCCTTCATACCTTCCAAAGGAAATTAATTTTGCTATTTTCCCATAGGTACTTATAAGTCATAACCCTTCCTCTTCTCCAGTTTATGCCTAAACATTTTTTATACTATCTTATACTTCACAAAAAATGAGTCGGAGTTGATGCGAGTCTAAATCTAGGATCCAACTTTTGACTCTGGCTCTCGCCTCTGTTTCGAGATTTGATTTTGACCTCACGACCTTGATTAAGGTTCACTCATTTTTCAAAATAATATTTGTTAGAAAAAACATGGAAAAAAATTCCATCATACCAAACACACCCTAAAAAGAGCAAAAGAACTAGAAAATATCTAGCTATAGAAGTATGTATTTCTTTACATAAGAAGCGAGGGATAATATGGGTAATACGAATACCGATATTATCCATTGAGTTTATAAATATTAGATATTGGTCGAGTAGAATATTATTTTCATTTTCATTTGACTCAGTTTCAACGGATCCATATTTCATTCGACCCGTTAGTTTGTCACCCCTATTTGTAAGTGACAAGCTAAATCCACCGATCAAGTGTGCAATCACGAAAACTATCATTTAACTTAATATATATAATTCTACCATCGTGAAGGAGATATATATATATATATATATATATGTCACGTTTCCCCACCAAGAGTACATCATAAAAAAATGCAATACTCAAAGTTTTTTATGTGATCATTCAACTGGACTTTTGTCAAACATATCATTATTTATTTCTTTGCGAAGAAGGAAACGTGATTACATCGCCTGTAAAATTAAAATTCCAAGCATGAAAACCCAAAAAGTCCTATCAAATAATGTTGATTGAAATATGCCTTTTTATTATATTTTTAATGTTATGAGTGGTCTACACGTTTGGGTCAACTGTAAACAACCATAACATTCAGCACAAGATGAGTTGGTGATCCATGAGATATCAAATGAAAGATCTTTGAGTCCTCTTTCTAACGCCACTGAGTTTTCTAAATTTCGAGTTTGGATGATGGAGATATGCCTGTTTGAGTTCAGCCTTTCCAGTTAAGGAAATTTATTCGAATTGAGGAGGGTATTTTGGTATTTTTCTTACCCCACTTAGTCCATGCATTTTCCACTCAAATTAGGGGTCAAAGCTGATTAAGATCAGTTTACGCTAAAGTCTAAAAGCGTTTGGAAAGTTAGGGAAAAATTCAAGAGGATAAAAGGGAGAAAATCTTCAAGCGTTCAAGATTCTTGTGATCTTCGAGGGATTTCACCAAGGATTTGATCCTAATGAGGTATGTAAGATTTCATAGTGATGGGTTCTTTCACCCTCACGCCAATCATGAGTTCTTGATTTGATTTCATCCATGAAAATTCGTGTAATGAAGTTCTTGATGAGTTTTCTTGAAGTTTCGTTGTTAAATCTTTATTATTGGAGTTTGATGAGTTCTAGAGGCGAGGGTTTGTGTTTGAGGGTTGTTCTTGAGGAGATTTGAGTAGCGTTAGGAGTGCGCCAGTGTCGCCTACCCCTATCTGTTTTCCATCGTTTATTCCGTATGAGTTATTTTAAAATGTATCCCTACTCTCTTCCTGATCATAACTATCCAAACTACATCTAATCATTGAGAAATTTGTATATCCAAATCATAATTCTTAAATTAATATTTTCAAATTCAAGATAGAGTTAAGAGTAAAGTTCGAGGAGTTCTTTTGAGTCATTTTAGAAGGCTTTTGCTAACTTTTAAAAACTAGTTTTAAGACTTGAGTATGAGGATGAGGAGAGTTGAGTTTCATTTTCAAAATGAATATATGGGAACTAAGTATTCCCAAGATTAAATGTATTTACATTTAAAATGAGAGGAAACCTTCATTTCCAAATGAGTTCATGAGGAATTTTGAGCACTATCTCTTTTAAGAGAACCTTCTGAGTAATAATCTCAAAGTTTGAGGATGAGAAAATGTTTTTAAACATGTATATGAGCATGATTTATATTATTGGGAGTAGTATTGAGCACCAATATGAGGACGAGTTCAGATAACTCAAAGTCCTCATAAATCGTGTATGCCAACATGGATAAAGAGAGTCATACTTTTTAGATGATTCCTTATTGATTTTAAGCATAGCTTAGTGGATCCATTTAGTTGAGGATGTCCTATACTCCGGCAAGGCATAAGACAGTTCTGGCGTGTGGGCGAGACGTTGTATCTTCACATAGTGCATAGTGATGGTTGTCGGTTAGAGTATCTCCCAAATAAGAGTAAAAGAGTTATTATTGTATTTTTAAATACATTGAGTTATTATCTACTGTTTTAAAAGCTTTCTTCATAATTATATTGTTGCTTTTATATTGAATTGAGTTGAGTATTTGTGAGTTTGAGTATCCTTGAGTTGAGTTGAGTTGAGATGAGGTGAGTATGTTCTTTCTTTTATCAGTTCAAGCTTATGTTTTTGCTTTAGAGTTCCCCATGCATGCGTGTACATTCCATGTACTTACGCCATTTGTCCTGCATTTTTCCTGATGCAGATATAGGAGTTTAGGGTCATGAACAGGCGCTTCGTTGATACCACTTACAGTTCGAGTTAGCTTTGGTGAGCTTCCTTGCTTTCGGAGGATTCCATTTATATCTTTCAGTTTTGTTAGAATGTCGTGGGTCTTGTCCCGACTTCCATCGCATTATTTTAGAGACTTCATAGACAGTAGAGTTTTGAAAAGTCTGTTTCATTTTCAATTGTTAATGTTCTAGACTTGAGTTGCCTCTTTTGGCCAGTTGAATATTTTCTTTAAAATATTCTGATTTATGTATTTGAGAAATTGAGTTAAATCTCTACTTTTGGGTTCATCTATTGTTGAATAAGTCTTCCGCTGAGCATTGAGCAAGGACAAGGGTTCACTTGGGGACCAAAAATGGTTCTCGAGTGCCAGTTATGTCTAAGGTGTAGGCTTGGGGCATGAAAGAGAGACATTTAATAACTTCAATCATAAATGTACTTGTTCAAATTATCCTCTCCGGTCCCTCTCCCTTAAACATTTAACAGTCCACCAAATGTAGTAGTAAGTAGTAAGAACAATTTTGAAAGGATAAAAATAAATAAAAAAAGATTTAATGATTTTTGAAATGTCAAATATTTTGAATGTTCACCAATCCTATAACGACCTGTCTGACCGTTTTGAGTATTAACACCTCTTTCTTCAACGTGATACTTCTCATGTTTAACATGTGATTTATATGTGATATATGACTTATGGAGCCAAATGTCAACCAAGATGTTTCGGAGTAAAGAATAAACAAAGTTAGAAAGTTGAAAGCTTGAGAGTTGACCAAAGTCAACACTCGAGGTAAACAAGCTCGGAATTGAAGTTTAAAAGTTTCTATAGGTTTGAATGCTAATTAGGATTTCATTAGATAATTTGGACGAGCCTCAAAAGTCTCGGGATTATTCAGACCTTTAATTAAATTGAAAATTAGTGAATTAAAAGATTAAGAGTTAACCACGATTAAATATTTGACTAGGTGCCCTAAATTGATGATTTGAGTATTCCATTAGGTTCTTAGGGCATTTTGGAGTGATTTTACATCCTGAGGGGCTTGGGTGACTTTCAAAGATAAAACCACAAGGTAGGTTGTTATGGAATTGGGTCTCATTTGTCGATGTCTGGTGTGGTCGCATTTGTAAACTAGGTGTTTGCATTATCTGCGACCCACTAGACACATTTTCCAAGAAGACTGGGGCTGTCAAATTCTATATTTGTGGATGGGGTTTGTAATACAACTTTTCATTAAGTTGTCAGCATTAGGTATTCTTTTCCTTCATACCTTCCAAAGCAAATTAATTTTGCAATTTTCTCATATGTACTTATAAGTCATAACCCTTCCTCTTTTCCGGTTTATGCCTAAAGAATTCTTATACTATCTTATACTTCACAAAAAATGAGTCAGAGTTGAAATGAGTATAGATCTAGGATCCAACTTTTGAATCTGGCTCTCGCCTCTGATATGAGATTCGATTTTGACCTCGCAACCTTGATTAAGGTTCACTCATTTTTCAAAATAATATTTATTAGAAAAACATGAAAAAAAAATCCTTCATACCAAAAACACCCTAAAAAGAGCAAAAGAACTAGAAAAAATATAGCTATATAAGTATGTATTTCTCTACATAAGAAGCAAGGGATAATATGGGTAATATGAATACCGATATTATCCATTGAGTTTACCCATATTTATCCATATTAGATATTGATCGAGTAGGATATTTTATTCATTTTCATCCGACTTAATTTCAACTGATCCATATTTAATTCGACCGGCCAGTTTGCCACCCCTATTTGTAAGTGAAAAACTAAATTCATCGATCAAGTGTGCAATCACGAAAACTATCAATTAACTTAATATATATAATTCTACCATCGTATGTCACGTTTCCCCACTAAGAGTACATCATACAAAATTGCAATACTCAAAATTTGTTATGTGATCATTCAACTACAGTTTTGTCAAACTTATCATTATTTATTTCTTTGCGAAGAAGTAAACGTGATTACATCACTTGTAAAATTAAAATTCCAAGCATGAAAAACCCAAAAAGTCCTGCCAAATAATGTTGATTGAATATGTCCTTTGTTATATTTTTAATGTTATGAGTGGTCTACATAGAAGCCATGTTTGGTGAGTAGAATATGTTATTCCAAAATAAATGTTATGTTTGGGAAAAATGTATATATGGCCAATCATTTATCTTCTAAATAAAATTGACTAAAAGAATACCCCAAATTCTTAATTCTAGCTTCGCCTTTGCGACTGTATCCTCATATTTTTAACATCGACTTAAACAGAAATCTCAAGAGTACTTAAACATCAAATGGAAGTAAAAGAAGTCAAAAGAGAAAAGAAATGAAAAGATTCAGAATGAGTCATCGCTTAAGGGGTTAGGTGCATTTTCAAACAGTCTAGATTCGCCGAAATAATTTCAATCCACTTTTATGCATCAAAGACCAGCGACACAAAAGACCATTCGATGTGTCGCCGAAGTATTTTGATGAAGATTAAATGTATCACCTAAAGTTAAAGTTACCTTAAAAGCATATCAAATGCACAAGACAAAATGGCTAAGTGAAAGCTTAAGTTGGTGCATCGCTGAATGCTTTGGCGAGTCTGATCGAGATTGTCAAAATGGCATCGATGACAAATTTGTGAATATTTTCTATGGAGTATAAATAGAATTGATGAACAGAGAATTAGTAGTTTTTCTGTTTTCATAATTCTAAGAACATTCTTTGCAGACCTTAATTGGGAAAGCTTGTACTAGCGATTGGTGGAAAATTCATGTGTTTCATTATTTTTGCAGGATTTTTCTTCTTAAGAATTGAACTCAAAGGAATTTGGTATAACTTCTTTTTATTTTGTCATGAGTAGCTAATCCCCCTAATTTAGGGGTGTGCAATATATGGATGATCAATCTATGATAGAGTATTAATAATTTTCTTATTAATTGTTAAATTGATTAAGGTTCAACTGTTTCTTCATGTTTTTATGCATAATCAGAGATCGCAAACTCTAGTTTATCTTAGATCTCTTGTGTCACTTATAAAAGAATGTAAGAGTAAGAAGAAATAGTTGATAATAACTTGAATTTATTCGTTTAACAGCTGAATCTAAAAATAGTTGGGCTGAATCAAAGTTATAGATTGTATTATTGTGATAATACATCAAAGTTTGAGAAAATCCATGTGAAAATTGATGGTTAATTGTAAAATAGTTGTCAATATCTATAATCTAGCTTACCAATGATATTCAACTCCTCTTAGCAATAATCAATTACCCAAGTGTTAGATTGTGATTCATACTAGCGCATTCCTAAGACTCCTTAATACTTGCGATAAACTCTTATGTCTACACTTTACATTGAATTAAATGAAGTAATTGTGTGTTATTCACATTCAATGTTCAAATTATTAAGCATCCCCCCCATTTACTTTTAACACACCTTTTTATCAACACATGAATCTCTAGTGATTAGTGATGTGAGGCTAAATATACATGTTTTTAATTATTATTTGCTTCACATTTAGTATTTTTATTTTTCCTTTTTTAACATGGATTTTATGAATTGTGATTTGTTTGTAGGATTAAATTGGTGTGAAGATGAAGAAGTTTGAAGCTAAAATGAATTAAAGATGAAAGATTAATTATAGAAGAAAATCAAGCCGAAAACTTAATGAATTAAATTGGATATAATAATATATAATATATATGAAGTGCAGTTGAAGAAATAATGTGAATTGTCGAAGGACTGCATGCTACCACATGTCAGTCATTGAAGGCAGTACACCAAAAACAATTGAGGTGCAAGACAGTCACACATAAACCTAATTCTTATGGGTTTCGAGTTTCTCAATTTTTTTTGGACTTAATTATTTTATTTAGGATTTTCCCAATCTATAGATTGTCCATAAGAATAATTATTTGATATCATATGCTTGGTAGTGGAGAGACGTTAGACGTTTCATGTCACAACCCGAGCCTACATCCTGGACGTAGCCGGTACTGAGAATCCTTACTGGTCTCTAAGAGAATCCTCATGCTAGCTGGCTACAAGCCAAAAACTAACTCAAACTTACACAAGCATCAAAATGACAGAACTGCTAGATCAACAGTGTATTAAATCTCAAAACTCTCTGAATATGCTGAGTATTAAACATAAGTTTTAAAGAAAACCTCTGAAACTGAAAGACTTTCCAAAACTGTCTATCTATGAAGCCTCTACTATATAAAGAGGAGTATCGAGACAAGACCCACGACTTCTCAAAAACTAATACTAATAACTCACAAAACTAGAGTCCTCTGGAAGCAAGGAGGCCTCACTCAAAAGCTGATGAGCAGATGAAGTGATCGTAATGGAGTTTTGTTAAAGGATCCTAAGTGCATGTATCTACATCATTAAAAGATACAAGTCAAATAAAATTAGTACATTGAATGTGCGAGTATGTAATAGATCCAAAGCGAAATAACTGAATGAAAGGACTATAATAGATATAGCATAAACTCAATTGAATATAAAGAATGTAAGGAATGAAATCATTTAAACTTTACAAAAATACTTACTCATCTCTGAAACTCAACATAATAAGTGATATAGTAAAAATACACCTTAACTCTATTTGAGAGATTCTCTAACCGACAACTATCACTATGAGCTATGTGATGATACAACGTCTCGCCCACACTTCTAGAAATATCATACACCGTGTTGGGGTATAAAATTTTAGAACTAAGTGGATTCATCTAAAAAAGTATGATCCTTTACTCATGTTTGCAGACATGATTTATAAGGATTTTGAGTTGTCTGAACTCATCTCCATATCAGTGCGTAGTACTACTCCCAAAATATATACTCATGCTCAAATGTATAAAATATACTCTTTCTCTGTTTTGAGGTAATTACTCAAAATATCTTCTTAAAAGAGGTAACTGCTCTGAAATATCTCTAAACTCATAACTCATTTAGAAATCAAAATTTCACTTTCCTCAATGTAATAAAATGATACTTTTGGGACTTCTTAGTTTCCTTATACTCTTTCTCAAATCATTTTTCAAACTCTTTCTCAAGATTCCTCTTGGCTTTCTCAGAACTCAGTTTAAAACAATTATGTTTGCTTAAAAGATTCTCAATAAAAACTCAATGAATACTCAGGGATAGGGTTCATGCTGAAAATATACTTGAACAATCAACTCAATAAATCTCAATGCATAGTATACAATAATTCAATAATTAGGAATAGAAATTCATTAATCAGGAACTCAAAAACTCAGAACTTAACATCAACTCATCTCAAGAAAACTCAAATCGAAGGATAGAATACTAGATTACTCTTTTACTGATTTGAAAGTAGATGTAGGGAACGGGGATGAACTAGTACAACACTATGATTGCCTTATATACCTGATTATGAAGCTATTAGACATAAAACTTTTGTGGAGACTTGATTTTATCTTGAGCTTGAGGAAAAACATTAGCTTTTTTGGAGGAAACCTTTTATCCTGGAATATTGGTGTTGGCTCTCGATAAAGAAACTCTTTTATGAAGTTCTTAGAGTGGAAGAACATGGAATAACCTTAGGTGGAAGGATTCTCTTAGTATCTTGAATTTTTTACTTGAAGGTTTTAGGGTTCTTGTTGGAGAAGAGAAACCCTAGGTGAGTTTTAAGATAATTTCTAAATACATGTATGTTTAGATTGATGATTTTGAGAGAAAAACTAGTTAGTTGAATTATTTACTGGGTTAAAACACTCAAAAATGACTTAGAATAGGGTTAAAAAGCTTGGAAAAGGACCAAAATAACCCTATAACGTGTGTAGGAAGTTGCTGAAAAATATTGCAGCAAGCCTTCATAGAAGGGTCTATCATTCGTCGAAATTTCTACCGTCTGTAGGTCCAATCGTAGAACATTGACTTCCTGACAGGGTTTTACTAAAACGAGCATAATTTTTTACTCTAAACTAGAAATGAGGTAATTTTGGTGGAGTTGGAAAGAGGACTCGTATACCTTTAATTTTATATGTTATGTGCCACCTAATTCATCATGAACCGAGAGATATGGTCGTTTGAAGTTGATCTAAATAGAATCTTATGTCAAAACTTCATTGGTAAGGAAGCTTTCAACTCAACTTTGTGTTAGGGGTTTCTTGTAACCTTAATTCATCTCCAAATTTATTCTCACACTAAATAATTAACCTTAACACCTAAGCATAATTTAAGAATCACCGACACAACCTTATACGTAAATAAAGAATAGTTCGGGTCTTAAATTAAAAAAAATTGGGGTGTAAATTTCAAGGTTCTTTTCTTCTTTTTCTTTTCTTAGACATTAGTAGTTAAAGACCCTTGTTTTGGGATTGTGGCTACGAATGATTGTTTAGTATTGAATTTTATGGATTGATATAGTATTTTATGTTGATTACATTTGAAATAAACTCATTGTCCAAATTGAACTTGAGAGAGGAATATGAGGATAGAACGTGAGGCAAAATGAGCATGATCTTCTCTAGAAATTAGGGTTGATTTGTATCTAGGATAGATATATGCCTAGAGATCTTTCTTGGTTACTAAATAAGATGAAAACCTAATGCTCCGAACATTGTTCAGTCTATCCCCGCTCAACGATGTAATTAGACTATCAATTGTGGTAGGCGATTAGAAGTCGGGAGACCATGATCATACATTCAACCTTATAAATCAGTGATTTGATAACCAATTGAAGTCCACAGAAGATATTATGCATGAATTCTAAGTAGGATGTAACCCTAAAATTTTCCCAATCATTAGTATACGCCGTTTATTCTTACATTCTAATAAGTCAAAATCTTTTGGTACACTTCAATAAATTGTTAGAATTAGTGTAATTTAGTAAATAGTTAATCAAAAAATCTTTTGGGTTCGATAATCCGACTCTTCTAGAGCCACTATATTACTTGCATGACCGCGTACACTTACGTGTTCGTTTGGACGCAAATTAGAACACGTTATACAATGAATTATATTCAACCATTTCCTATGGGATCGACCTCAATTCCTAGTTGGGTTAAATATTGCAAGCAACCACCAACATAAACCTTTGATTCGGATCCTAAGATTATTTGGTGTGTTTTGAGTAGTTGGTTGAAAATTTGAAAAGTTAGACGTTAAAGAGTTATCTTTGGTCAACATCTGAGCAAAATACCTCGTTTAAACGTTTTTTAATTTCATTAATATTAAAATATTATTTCCAAGCTAGTAGTATATTTGGTTTGTGCCTGGGAGGTTCTCAAGGATTTTTAAATGGATTTTTAATTTTTTTGATATTTTATCCTTGTTTAAGCATAAAAATGTGTTGACATAAAGGTCCGTGTTTAGTTCTAGAAATAAAAAAGTTATTCCGAAATTTCCAAAATTTTAAACATGAATTATACGAAAGAACTAAAAATTTTGGTATAATTATTATAAGTCGAGACTATTTATCATGAAATATGAAATCATTCTTTAACTAGTAAAATTTATATTTGACTAGAAAAATTAGCACTAAAATGAGTAGATCTGAATCATTTTTTTGAATTTATATATAAAAAAGAATCGATGCATTTAGAGGTCGTATAATTTGAACGGTGTATTTAAATTTCATACTGTATTTATTTGGTAGTTTGACCATATTTGAAATTGTAGAGCGCAAAATTAAGTGTTTTTTGCATCATTCTTCTCGTTTTAACAAAAGAGTAAGTATCTAAAACTTATTTTGGTATTCTTCCATGATTTATTTAGTTGATTTTCATTTTTATCTGTGAGTTTGTTGGAGAAAAAATAGAGATTTTCATCCTAGATCTAGAAATCATATTTTTTTAATCTAGAGGTTGATTATTATTTGGTTTTTGGTGAATCGTCATATGTAAGGTCTTTATGTTATAGCAAACTGATTTTGATATCAAATTTATGATCTATCGATTATTTTATCGTTTTTTGGTTGAATATGAATATAAAAATTGAGAATTAAGTGTCTAAATTCAAGAAATCATACTTTGAAGTTTTGAAGGTCAATTATACACTCCATTTTAAGATCCTTAAACTATGGATACCATGAATTTCAAATAAAATTCTAGTTTTGCCTTTGTGGGCTCAGAACTAATTTTTGTACCAGAAATAAAAGTATAATAATATGAGTATCTGTAGTTTTGTATATTTATGTAGAATACATATTTGATTATATTGGGGTCATTCGGAGGCTATTCGAAAGGGAAATACTTTGATTTGATTGTTTGAATTTCGTTTGATGCAAGTTGAAGGTTTCTTTGACTCCTTTTTGAAGTATTTATGTATTACTTGACTGTAATCGAAAGTAATGGAAAAATTGGTGTTCCAAATAGGTGAGGTGACACATCTATGTAGGTATCAATGTTATTTTGATGGGTTAAAAATAACTAATTGAATGGTTACTCGGTTTTCTTGATTAGATTTTTGTTGTGAGTATTGATTGACTTGAAGTAACTCCTAAATGAGTTAGAATGTAGAACTCTACCTTCTTAGTGGACTTGAATGTAATATGAATGGTTAATAATGAATGTTGTAATGTTAATTCTTGTAAATTGATGTGGAATGAATTAATTAGAGAAACATGATGGAAGGATGATTGAAAGTGACTATAGTGAATTAGTGTTATTGAATATATTGACTTTTACATATGCATTATTCACATTTCATTCATTTGGATCAGAGTGGAATACATGCACAACTGTTATTTTGTATAAATATCTATAGATCGGAGTAGCACGTTGATTAACGTTTCAAGCACACCTTATCCAATTCTAGGTTTAAACGATTCGTTAGTCAATATAAAACCCAACTAAGAGTTGGGGTCGAACCCACATGGAGCGGTACGAGTTCAAATTCAACTATGAAGTACAAATGTGGACTAATTAGTTATAGGAATAGAAATTATCAAAAAAGACATGTAAACAAGTCTAATGGGGTTTGACAATGAATGTTAGATGGGGGGTTTGGATTATCACTTATCATCTACAACACAATCAAACATGGAGGAATTAACAATATAAAGATGAATTATCGGGATGTGATCAATTATAGGCTAATTATGCAATATGGGTAATTGGCATTGAACAACAATTTGCTGAAACACTATGAGTAAGCTAGGCTATAAGTGCAATAGCTTTCTCTCGAACAACTATCACGATTCAAGTGATTTCTTTCGAACATCAAGAGACTTAGCAAATAAGAACAACCCACACCTTAATTCATCTAGTCTTTCGAGCCAGATAGGTAGGATTACGATTATGATTTTACTCTTTTGAGCTAAACCCATATCACCCCAACTTAAACTTTTGCTTGTCCTCAAGTAAAACTCAAGATCAACAGTTCAATAAGAATGTCTCAAATAGCGTTGCATAAGACTCAACATGAATGAACACAAAACGTTCAAACTGCACATACAATGCTCATTTATGCACTCAAAGATTCAATTTGTGACTTACCATTATCAAGGATACTCAAGTTCACAATAGTTGCTTCAAATGCAAGTTCAAGCTCAACAAAGGTACTCAAATGCCCCTCACAACAAAGACGATTCCACATTCACACAAAATTCTTCAACAATTTAAAGTCCCGGAATTACATACAATTCTGACACTCAAAATGATGAACACATGCATGACTCCACCCATAGGCTTGCCCTTATTTCCAACCAACATTCGTTTTAGCTCACTAAAGATCACAAAGGTCTTTTTAAGGCTTGTAATGGGGCTGAGTGCAAAGGTATGGTCATTTAGATTTAGTGGCTTCTACCTTCATGAAGTATGACCTGAAAATCACTCCTTCTCATGCTCTTTCACATTCAAACATGTTCAAACTCCACCCCATTATTCTACTAGACATGAATCACCGAATACCCCATTTTCACTATGTTTAGACACTTTATTTCACAATTCTTGCTCTTTTTCAGTCTTTTTTTTTCTTTTCTTTCTTCTTTTCTTTTACTTTCTCTTTCTCTATTTTTTTTATATATGGAGAGGTTCCATCTTTTTCAATACAATTCATCAAAAGGGGAGTTATTCACACTTCTTGACTCTCCTTCTTTTTCACCACACCCCCAACTTAAGCTTTTGGCCTAAGTTGGCTATTCAAACAAACATAAACTTTATGAAGGTTATGGGTGCATGGATAAAGAGGTCAAATTTGTTCAAGTTTCTTCCAAGAAAGGGCTAGGCAAGGTCCCAAGCTAGGTTCACACATCTCACAAGGTTGGCCACAAAGAAGTATATTGTCAAATTTGGCTCACTCTTCACAATTTTTGCCTAAGATCATTTAAATTGCTCACTTCACTCAATCAATAGGACTAACGGGTAAGTTCTAGGTGTCATCAAGCACAATGTTCAAACCAACCTCACCACACAAGGCATTGGTATAATTATCAAACAAGACTCCACACTTTGTAGCTAGTGTGCAATGTTCATCACAAGAGACTCATTTGACAATCGGCTAGTCACAACGTGATGCTAAAAGTTCACATATTGCCTATGTAACTTCGTTTGCCTCATCGTAGCTGTGCATTCATTTTGTTGTTCGATTAAGAGCACTATTCAAGTCATCAGTATTGACCACAATCGACACTCAAATTTGTACAAGAACAACCACAATCACACACACAAGAGGTGGAATTTTTTTAAAATTTGGTTCAAAACAATTTTCAATTCAAAATAATGGGCCACAAGCTAAGAACAACCGCAATACCACAATCAAGATATATATATATATATATATATATAAACCAACCAATATTCACAAAATAGTCACAAGAGGTAGGTATGGAAAATAAGCACTTGTTCTCAAATGCAACCAAAACAAAAACAGTATAAAAAGTAACAAAGAGGGAGGGGAAAAGTCATCCTGTTAGGCTAAGCCTAGGTGAAGTCTGCATCTCAGTTACTCTATCTATTGGGGCATCAGTTCCCAGTGTCACATCAACCTTGGCTCCACTGGAGCCCACCATCGAAGTATCTCTAAGAGAGGCCTGTCTAGCTGTCTCGGACATGACCTCCTCTAAGTTAGTCAGACCCTTAAAAATAGTCTCCTTCTGAACACCAAGTTGTTCCTCATCAGTCTCAGCCTCGGAGTCTGCATCATCATCATCATCTCTAACCTCATCTCCGGTGGTGGCCAGAGGCGCATAAGAATGAGTTGGAATATCGGTCCTCGGGCCATCTGAGATCTCCACAGTCCCAAAGATCAGGGACATAACAGTGGACTTCAGTTGGTCCACATCTTTCCTCAACTCAGGAATAATGGCCTTTAAGGTCGTCACCTTATCAGTAGCTCCCTGGCCTCTCTCATATACCTCTGCTCTAGCCATAAAAGCATCAATCGAAGCCCTGAGAGGTGTCAAAGTAGCAGTAATGACTCTCTCGATCATCCTATGAACTGCGGCCTCTAGCTGGGAGGCACACACTTCAGTAGAATGGGGCTAGGTGCCCCATCTTGAGATCCATGGCATGAGTGATCGGAGGCCTAGAAACAAGAGTACCTACAGCAGATCTAGGGGCCGGAGGAGCAACAGAAGAGCTAGGAGTCTCAGAAGAAGGAGGTACAGATGTAGCCTTCAATTCTCTTTCAAGTATGCTTCCTCCATAAGAACACTGAACGCCCAGCTTCGCAGAGCAGCTCTCTCCCCAGCCCACAACATAGTGTGGAATTGGACCTGAGGGACTACTGGCCTGATTAGGCATGAGTGTCTCCGTAAGGACCATATCAACATCAACCTTCGGGGATGTGTCCACCGGGGCTGCCCTCCTCCTATCAGTCACATCCCACTGGTATTCGACCTTAATGCGTCAGATATCAGTAGAGGAGGTGGGAGTCACCTTCACATCCATCTTCTCATCTCGAGGAACACGGTCCCGTCTACACAGCTCGGTGATCAACATCGGGAATAAGAGTAAAGTTTGTCTCTGCTTTCACCTATCCATCTCTTGCTTAATTAATAGACCCAAATTTAGCGATTGGCAAGAGATGATAGCCCCTAGGCAAGTTACCTTTGGGTGCCTGAGGATGGACTCATTCTGGGTTGGCATGATAGAGCTACTAATAAACCCGAGCCAGTATCTTGTAGTAACATTCAAGTCCTTCTTCTCTATAGGTGTGCCATCGTCCATCTACCTTGGGGTTTCATCAGATATAAGGGGTTGATGAGTCCACAGATTAGACTCATTTAGGGCTATATTTTAATAGAAATTGTGTCCTCAAATGCTTATTTTATCTCAATATCTAATGAAAACACTTAAGTTTCAGATATTTGAAGTTTGAAGGAAAGCATGGACACAAAGTCACAAAAAGGAACGAAAAGGGCGGAAAAGAACGAAGAAATGAAGGCCTAAGGATTGCCGAGTCCACTTGGCAAGTCACTGAAGGGTTTTACTTTGCCTTTTTTTCCAGTGTGCTGAACCCTGAAGCAAAGGATCAAGTCGGTGGAAAAAAGCAGTCGGTGCATTGCCGAACAGTTCCGCGAGGCAGTACCATGTCACCCAATGACACAGAGCACGACGATGGTGAAATATGGTGCATGACGGAGATGAACTACACCAAAGGGTGAATTACCGAGTTGATCGATGATTTCGACTAATATCGCCGAATGATTTGTTGCAGCACAAATTTTCTGAAAACTATAAATACTAGTTCAGTTTTTATTCTTAGTAGCGATTTTTACACTGTTTTACCTAGTTTTTAGATTATCAAGTTGAGACAGATTTTGGAAATTTTTGTACTCTAAGTTTGAAAGGGTTATGAAGACTTGAAGAAGAAGAGAGTTTCATCTCTTTCAATTTGGACGTAGGTTTCCTGGATTCTTCACTCTTTGCCTAAATTGAGACTTAAATCTTCATACCCATTTTATTTCAACATCAATGAAGGTATAAATTTCAATTTCTTGATGTGTGGATAAAACCCCCAATTTTTGGGGTGTAATTTAGTGAATATGGGTTAATATTGTTGTTGGGTCTTGCTTGGTGATACATTAGATGTAGTTTAATGTTGATTTTGTCTAGTAGTTGTGGATGAATTTACCAAAGTTTTAGTTGCAAATACAAGTTTATTTATGTGTTTTTGGCTTGCGAGAGAGAGAAGTCGCGAAACCAAGACTACGAGATTGATGGACTAAGGAGTGGGTCGATATGAGGTTTAGCTCGAGAGAGTGAACCCTAGTCCCATATCCTAACACTCAGCTCAAGAGAGTGAACCCTAGTCCCATATCCTAATACTCCGCTCGAGAGAGTGAGTGGGATAAGGAGTAGGCTGGTCTTCATGTGACAAGTGGATGTTCGAGAGGAACCCATTTGAAATGGGGTAAGTTACTCGAGAGAGAATTTATTCCCACGTAAAGCTTAGCCTAGTCACTATTACTCTATAAATTTTCTATCGAAAGCATGTATCCAATAATTTGGATTAATCCGTATTCCGGTCACATCCCAAGAATCCCCTCTCATTATTTAGAAATCTTTATTAATTTTTTTATTTTTACTTACTAGTGACAAAACCCCATTCGATATTTGACGCTTGCGTCATTCCTTTAATTTGCTATGTTTTCACTCGTAAAATCTTTAGCTACGATTAGCTTTAGCACATTTGCGCTTAACCACTAATTTTCACGCTACTCCCTTAGGACTCAACCCCAACCCTTGGTTGGGTTACTATACTATTGCACGATCGTAGACACTCGTACTGGAAGTTGTGTCATTGATTACGCAAAACATCAGGGGTGCGATCCAACCCTTCAGATCTTCCAAGGTCTTCCTTTGAACTAAATCGATGTACTGATGCACAAAATTGTAAGTGCATCCCAAAACAACATTTATGTCAGCACTTTTGCACTTTACCTTCTTGCCTCTAACTACTACAAAATCAACCTGTTTGAAGACTCTGATCTTCCTCTTATCTTTTGGTACCAAATCTCAGTAAGATGAATAGAACTCCCAAACCCAATTAGGTATGTAGGGGACTCAGGGTTTAGTGAAGATATCAAACTTATGATCGTTTAAACTGCTCCATATCTATGGATACCTGTCCACCACACCATCTGTGGACAATCTCTTCTCCTTAAGAATAGTCCTCAAACCCTCGGCCTTTAGTCAGTTGAGAGACCTGGGAAAAGGACCTTGTACTGGTGGTGTTGGGACCATAGTATGTGCTGGAGCTGCAACTGGAGGAGTTTGAGGCACCGTGATCCTAGATGAATCATTCGTTTCCTTTGGGCGAAGCTCTACTCTCCGGGCCTATAGTAGTTGATCATCCTCAGGCTCATATATTGAAGCATGATAATCCTGTGATTCCCCCTCACTGTTTGATGAGGTGAGGTGAGTCTCATAGACTCTCTCATTGTCGGAGCTAGCCTCTATTGTCTCAACTATGGGTGTCTTTCCCTTGCTTTTTCCTCCCTTGGTCGGGAGTTTGACTGCCTTTTCTCTGGATACAGCTGCATTCTCATCTATAATCACTCTCCGTGCCCACTTGTGGGACAACATGTCTCTTCCAGACACTTTGGGTATAGCCATCTCTGCAAAACAATGAAGTAACACTTATAAAAATTTCTAGAAAAAGTGCAGGAAATCAGTTGCAGAATAACTCACTGAACCGTTGGGTGAGACGCTGAGTCACTTTGGTGAGCCAGATCGGGCTCGTCGAAAGTACCAGCGCAAAAAAAAATCACAATTCTAGACAGTTCGGCGATGTCCAGGGTCATTCAGTGAATCGCCAACACAAATCGATGATCTCGAAGAATCTCGTCGAAAGTTATAGTGTATTTTAGGGGTTAGAGGCGTAGAAGGAAAATCAAGAAGGACCTTCGGTGAGCCACCGAGTGAACTCGGTGAGCTCAGGCATATCGCCGAAGGTTACAAACTCCAATTCACCAATTTAAATAAATTAAGGGTGATCTGTGGGGGATTTGGCGAACCACCGAACCATTCGGCGAGCCCGACTTGGCTAGCCAAATGGCACTTCGTGCCAGTTTTCTACCCCTTTTTTTCAAAATCAAACCCGCAGCCCTTGAAAACAAAATGAAACACACACATTGTCAAATTCAATCAAGACCCATATTACCCATGCCCTCGAGGTACTTAGACTTCCCTCGATTTGGCCAAAATTGGCCATTTGACGTCTTTTGCCTTTAAGATGACGTCAAACGCTCCATCGTTGGGCAAACTACGTCATTTAGCACAATTTGGGGTTACTTAGACTTCACCCCACTAGACCCAACACAAATTAAGCACAACCGAACACTTTAGACTCGATTTTAACAAGCAAGAACATGGGAATCAGTCAAATACGCACAATAAGGCACTAATTTAACTCATTACGAGCAATTTGTCAATTAAACAACTATTCAATCATACTACCCAACAAAAATCAACAACAACTACCCCTTGAATTTGATAACAACCACACATTTAGAGTACGAGGTTCAGAAAACCAACCTTAATATGGAATTTTGATTTGTATAGCTAGGTGGCAAAGTTCCACAATCCCGAGAAACGATTTCACGCGATATGGGAGTAAACCCACGAAAATAAGAAAGATCTATTTTAGGGTGCGAGAGTACGGGAGTTAAAAATGGGAGAAGATGAAGGATTTTAAAATTTTAAATTGTTTGGCCTTTAAAACCTTTTAGTTCGCCCTCCCTTTGGCGGAGTAAGTCGTGCCCGCCGAACCACTCGGTGATGCGCTGAGTAGTTATTTAGCTCACCGAGTTTTACAGAACTCCCAGCAAATTGGGGGTTCAAACGGTGGTCAAAGTCAGGCTCGCTGATCTATTCGATGAGTCACCGACTGAGCCTTTAGCTCACCGAATTTTACAAAACTCCCCATCAAGCTGAGTGGTTCCAATAGCGGTCCAAGTCAGGCTTTTCCAACCTACTCGGTGATTCGCCGACTGGACTTTTGCTCACCAAATTACCTTATTTTCAACACTTTTCACTTTTCAACCTGCACAATCAACACTCGTTATTCAAAATCAAAACTAAAGCATCAAAAATTTGGGTTGTCTCCCAAGAAGCGGCTTAGTTAACGACGTGGCATGATGAAATACCAATTCACAAGTCATTCTTCAGGTTGTTAAGGTATGACTTCCCTTTTGGCCTTGGGTTCAAATGAGAAAAAAATAGACCCATTTGGGTCTCCAACTGCTTGAATGACACGGAATGAGAGGTGACCATTTGAGTAAGTGTAGAGACATCCTCATTCATCTCTTTCAACAGTTTGTCCGACCTTTCAACTTTGTTGAGAATACGTGAGAGCATGTCTTCCGTATAGACATTTTTAGACTCCTTGGACTTTTGACGCTCATGAGGAAGGACGTATTGTCCTTATCACCCTCTCTTTCCTTCCTAGTGGTGTTTCGATCATGCCATTATCTATCACGATCTCTCCATCCCTCATCTCTATTCCAACCCTTCCACCCAATCTTGGATAGTTTGCTTGATATTCACCTCCTTGATTAGCTAGAAAGTTCACTTCCTCGTTGTAAATCGCTTTAAAATGAGCTTCTTCGCGATTCACTCTGCCAACACCAACAACATTAACACTTTTTACACCACTACCCATTACATTTTTCGCTAATATATCCAGCTTGGTCATCATTTTGGCCATATTTTGGTCCCTCTCTTGATCTTTCTCGATCTGATCTTTTGTCATTCTAAAAGTGAGAGGGGACACTTCCCCCGCCACACCTCCCTCCCTTCATCGAGCCTTTACTTTAATGGTTGGGGAAAGCATTCCCTTATTTGAACTTTGTGGGCATTCTTTCCAGCCTTAGTAAAATAGGGGGTGGGTTTGGCTTGAACATAGGCTCAAACAGAATTTGAAAGAAGTGGTCCTCATGAGTATACCATGCTCTGTTTATCTTGGTCATTCCATCAAGAAGTTGCGATGCTACTTCATAGGGTAGTTGCATTATAACATCGGGAACGAGTTGATCAGCAACTCTTTTGTTCACCAAGTCAAGGCTCTTATAAAAGTATTACAACAAAATATAGTTTGGCAATTCGTGAGTCGGGAATTGAAGTACCAACTTCTTAAATCTCAGCCATGTTTCGTGGATAGGCTCACCCTCCAAGAGTTTGAAACCTTGGATGTTGTCTCTAAGCGTCATCATCTTCGATGGGGGGAAATAATCTCACTAAGAAAGTTGTAGTAAGTTCACCCCATGAGGTGATGGAATCCCTTGGTAACCATCCAACCATTTTGTAGCTTCACCCATTAAAGAGAATGGGAACAACCTGAGACGAACTGATTCTTGTGATATGTTCTTGAATGAGAACGGACCACAAACGTCAACAAAGTTTCTAATATGCTCATGGGGGTCTTCATGGGCCATCCCTCCATACAATCCTTTCATTTGGAGGAGCTGCAACATTGTGCTCGTAACATGGAAGACTGCATTACCCTCAACAAGAGGTAGACGAATTGCACCAACACCACCCAATTGAATAAGGTCATTCACATTATTAAGATTCCCAATATCATCTTGGTTTCCCACTTGGCTACCGTTACTCCCATTTACGCTCATCTCTTCCTCTGTTCAACACAAGCAGCACAAACCAAAGTAAGTGGATTCAACTACAATAAAAAATATCACAATTCAATTTCAATAAAAGAATTTTAAACAACACCACTTCCCGGCAGCGGTGCCATTTTGATTAAAGTTTCAAGAACACCTCATCCAATTCTAGGTGCAAACGATCGTTAGTCAATATAAAACCCAACTAAAAGTTGGGGTCGAACCCACAGGGAGCGGTACGTGTTCAAATTTAAGTATGAAGTACAAATGTGGTCTAATTAGTTATAGGAATAGAAATTATCGAAAAAGACATGTAAACAAGTCTAATAGGGTTTGACAATGAATGTCAGATGGGGGGTTTGGATTGTAAATTATCAGCTACAACACAGTCAAACACGAAGGAATTGACAATATAAAGATGAGTTCTCGAGATGTGATCGATTATTGGCTAATTATGCAATATGGGTAATTGGCATTTAACAACAATTTGCTGAAACACTATGGGTAAACTAGGCTATAAGTGCAACAACTTTCTCTCGAACAACTGTCACGATTCAAGTGATTTCTTTCGAACATCAACAGGCTTAGCAAATAAGAACAACCAACACCTTAATTCATCTACTCTTTCTAGCTACATAGGTAGAATCAAGATTAGGATTTATTCTTTTGAACTAAACCCATATCACCCCAATAACTACAATCATCAATTGAAAGCTTTGATTCTAAAATATCTTTTTCAAGCAAGCCCAGAATTCTAATTTCAAATTGCATTTGCAACTACATATCTTAGATTAAAACACAACAATCAATTAATCCCACATTAAAACAGCAAAATAATCATTAAACAACAATACCCATAAGCAAATTAAGCAAATAATCACATGATCACACCCTAAGAATTGAGATTTTAGCCAAACATCATAAAAATAGAGAAACGGTTACCAAATACATTCGCCATGATCTGGGTAAAGGTTCACAAGTCTTTACAATGGTTCAAAATAGTAAAGTTAAAAAACCCACGAGCAAATCTTCAAGTTTGAGCCTCCAAAAGATTCAAAGTCTACAATGGAACTCTAAAACTCAAAGAAAAATCTACTGAATGATCGTGTCATTGCATGATTGCATGGTTTAGTTCAAAACTCAATTTATAGTTGCCCAAAATTTGGCATGAAAAGACATTGGGCGAGATAAGTCGGGCTCACCGAATGGTTTGGCGATCCGCCCTTTGCTCTCTTCCATTGCCATTTTACATTGATTTTGAGCATCCCAAGTCCTGTAACTTTAGGTGATCCATTGTGTTATCACATAATCGATCAGTGATTCACCGACTTCCCATTTCTGTCGCCAACTTGGTTTCTTCCCTAAGGCTGGCTCACTGGAACTTTAGGCGGACTGAAGATCCACTCGACGGTTTGCTGGGTGGGATTGGCGATCACCAGGATCACTTTTATCCATTTCTTTAGCTTGTTTTTATCCTTTTTGCCTGTTAGTGTCCTTACCTTGCTCCTTAGCTCACATACTTGAAAATCAAGGCTTTAACATCAGTTTATAGCATAAATTAGGCATTTGAGGACACTAAAACTATCAAAACAAAACCCTAAATGAGTCCAAATCTCGAACTCATCACACATTTGCTCAATTATGTTAATAAATTGAAGTGTTATATAAGGATCAGAGTGGCACGTCTGTCCAATTTAATTGATGGATTGGATTGGCGCGCCTACCAGGTATGCGTCACATGCAACCATTTCGTCACATTGTTTGACTTGCATTGTTTTGGTGAAATATCTTACTATTTATATTTTATTGTGTTGAATTATTAGTTGAATTGTGTTGGTGGCTTCGTATTATTCAAATTATATTATTTCTATTGTTTTATGATTTTTTTTAGTTGGGTGTTACAAGTGATAATGCGAGATTCGTAGCCTTAATCAGTAAATTTTAGAATGTTTAGATTGTCTATCGCCACCGCTTTAGATTAGAGTCAACAGACAATGTTGCTGAGTACATGTTGTTTGGTACTCATGCTTGCTATGTTTGTACCCTATGTGCAAGTATTGAATAGTATTCTCGAACGCTAACATAATGCCTTGGTTTGAGGCCCGTCATTTAGAGAATTCAAGGTAGCTGATGGTTGATACATAGCTATACATGATCTCTTATATTTTACTCTATTTTTTACTTTATACTTTTTGTACCATTTGTACTTGATATTGGCAATGATTTGTACTCATGACTCGTACATTTTGGGTAGTTGTATTATTATTATTTGTTTTGGTATCTTCTTCAGCGTTTTGATATGAGACATGATATTGAGCCTTGATGTTTATACTTCTTTCGCTTATTTACTTTATTTTATACTATGTGTTATTGGGTTGGCTTACCTGTCACGGAGGTGGGATAGGTATCGTCATTTCTCCAAATATTTGGTCATGACACTCATGTTTGATTGACTTAAATGTTTTGCAAAATATTTTACAAATGGACTTACTTTCCTCCAATTTAAGAAAAATGATTTTCCAACATAATGTAACACCCCGGATTCGAGATAGAAGACATAGCATGTTAGAACCTCAAGGTGCCACTTCATAATGACCAACCACGGCTCGTGGATGAGTCTACGCCCTGTAGGTGGCCCCGTAGATGGGCATCCTGAAAACTGCCTAAGGTAGTAACCACGCCAGGACCCACGCCCCATGGATAGGTCCACGGCTCATGGTAAGGGATGTCGTGGGTGGCCAACAGTGTCACTAAACTCAGACCACGTTTGACCAGAACGGACTGTAGGTCCATCCACAGCCCGTCAACGTGGTCTCGTGGGTCAGGCCTGGATGACTATTTAAGGGGTACAATGGGGCTTTCCAATTTTTAATTAGAATTAAGTGGTGTCGTTTTACCCTAGCCTAGACTAACTATATAAGTACTTTAGACCCCTAAATTAAGTCATTCAAGTTATTCTCTCAAACTCACCAAAAGAATTAGGTTCCTCTCCCAAATAATTGTCTCTTTAGAAAGTTGAAGAAAAAGAAGAGGGTTCAAACTAGGTCAAGTCAAGTCTCCAATCTTCAAGCTTTTTGTTATAACCAGAAACTAGTAAGTTAAACTAGAGAGTTCTAGAGCCTTGTGTTAGAATTTTAGAGTTTGGTATGAGGGTTAAAATCGTAAAAAAATGATTCCCACACTTAGAATGAAGGTTTTAGGGGTTAGGGGTTAGGGGTTAGGTTAGGGGTTAGGCGTCAAGGTACGAACCCCAAAGGACCACCCAAGGGGTCCTTGAACAGGATCCCAAAACAGCCTCAAAAGCTGTTAAAAAAAATAGCCTCCCACGAAGGGCATCTACGACCAGTAGATGAACCCATGCCCCGTGGGAAGGTGTCGTGGGTCAAGGCCAAGTTTTCCCTGCAATGTTGAGCTGCATACCTTCACCTAAGAAGGTGCAACATGGTCAGTAGATCCACCCACGGTCCGTGGGTGGAGGTCTCGTAGGTGGGGGTAGATTTTTTGGTTTTTAGTTTTAAGTTGGGTCTTGGGGTTAATTGGTAATTAGCTAGGGGTTAAGTGGGATCAGTTAGTTAGTTATTAAACCACCTATATAAGCCTAATAGACCCTAAATAAGTCAATTAAATCATTCTCTCACCTCACCAAAAAGAACCCAAAATCTCCTCTCTAGAAAGAAGAAGAACAAGAAGAAGAAGAAAGTGAAGTCTAGGGTTAAAGGGTCTGCCTTTGCTACTCAAATTCGTGGAGAATATTCACCTAAGGTATTTTATCTTATTCATCTATGGGTTCTTCTACCCATAGATCCCCCTAGGTTTCCCCTAATTGTGAAGACAAAACCCCAATCTAGCTAGGGTTTCTTCATACATTGTGGGTAATGTTGAAGTATGATTCCAATCAAGTGGATAATACTTAATTATGATTGATTTAGCATTGAATTATGATATTATGATGAATTTATGTGATTTCCATGTTTAACCCTAGTCTAATAGATGAATGTGATATTTTGTGGTTTTATGCCATGAAAGGTGAAAGTGAAGAATTAGAGTTTATCTTCTAAAATTGATAATGTCTATATTAATTGTTCAAGGTTAATAGCAAGTAGACATAAATATATTTAGATTGTAGAGTACATGGAGATCTTCACTTGTAAAGCTGGAAGTTGAATCTTTTTGATGAATTGTGACTAGAATCACTTGATAATAAAGAATGTGATTAGAATGCTTTGAAATCTAGGTGTAATTGATTATTGTGAGAAGTAAAGCTTTGAGAGTAAGGCTTGTAGTTATGAATATTGAATCACTAAGGCTTTGAGAATAAAGCTAATGTGATGAATAGAAGTCTAATAGGTAGAATTGTGGTGAAATACCTATACTCACCTAGCCTACCTTATAAATGCTTGAAAGTATAAAGTGATAGAATCACTTGAACATGGATTGATTGTCAAGGACATCCTTCCATGAGACATGAGTGTTAATCAAGTCTTAATAGTAAATATTGGGGTGTATGCTTGGCCTCAAGTAGATATTGACAATGAGATGGAGTGTCACACAAGATAGGGTCCGGGCTCAAAATTGAAAGAAGGACCACACCTAGTTGATGTGAGGACTATCCAAGTTAAAGGGGGAACTCTTACATAGTAGAGTGTGGGTTTTCCCAAAGTTAGGTCTCATGAGATGGGAGCCTTCACATAGTTAAGTTAAGGTTTCTAGTAGCAATCTCCATATCCAATGAACTAAGACATGCTTGAAGAAGCATCTCATAGTGTTCAAAAGCATAAATGAACTAAGACTTACTTAAAGAAGTACCTCATAGTGTTCAAGAGTATAAATGGATTTAGAAATGCTTAAGTAAGTATCTCATAGGATCCATGATAATAATGAACCTAGACATGCTAAAAGAAGTATATCATAGGGTTCAACCTAATGATGAACTAAGATGTGCTTAAGGGAGTACCTCATAATGTTCTAAGGTGTAAAGAGAGGAATTAGGTTCCAAACCAAGAAGTATTAGAATGAGGACCTAAAAGTGGTACTTAGTGTGAATAGTATTATGGGATGTTATTCATGCATTGCACAAGTATGACTTAAGGTTACTCAAGAAAGTGATCTCTTGAGTGATGTATCTTAAGATAGGATATTGCTATAGTTGCCTTCCTTGTTATAATTAACTAAAGGAGAGAGATTCCCTTGGTTAGGAGAAGTAAGCTAATAATGAGACCAAAGGAGGGTAAGTATGACTATGTTGACTTCAAGGTTATTCTTAGTGTGAATGTTATTATGGGTTGCCTTTCATGCATTGCACAACTGTTCTTTGAGATTACTTAGGAGTATTGTTCCCTTATGGTAGAAAAGCCTAAGACTTGACCATGTATATAGACTTTGTTTAAGATGATCAAAAAGGGATACTTATCTTGGGTAGTATTATGGGATACTATTCATGCATTTCACAAGTATGCTTTTAAGTTACTTGAAAGTAGTTCTATTATGGTTTAAATGATTAAGAGTTGAATAATTCTTATATGATGCTTATAATTGGAGACTTTGCTTATTATTATGATATCGTTTCTTATGCTTATAATTGATATTTTATGAAGTATTTCATATGATTTTGGATTATGTCCTATATTGACTAACCCTTGTCTTATGCTCTTATGATTATGCTACATAACATATTTAGTACATTTTGTACTAACGCATTATTTGCCTACATTCTAATCAAGTGTAGGGTTTGGAGATTTGAGTTCTAATCTTGGAGATGGGTTTCTAAGGAGCAAAGGAGTTGAAGATTTTGGTGAGTCCTCATAGCTTCGAAGACAAAACCCACTAGTTCCTTTATGTCTTTTATTTCATGTTTTGAGACTATTGTATGGGATGTGTCCCAAGAGTTTTATTCATTTGAGACAAAGTTTAGAAAAGACTTCCGCTTGGTTTTATATAAAAGACTTCGATTGTATGGATTAAGTTTCTAAATTTTCCGTACTTTTATATTATCTTATGTTCATGATATGCTAAGGGCTTGTATGAGGTTTTTCGGAGTCTTGTACGCCGTGTCACATCTAGGGGGTACTCCTGGGTCATGACAAACTTGGTATTAGAGCACAAGATTTTGGGATGCCTCAAACTACGTCTAGTAGAGTCTTGTTCATAAATGTGAAGCATGCCACATTTATGAATAGAAGGCTATTGGATGCTTAGGAAATCTCACTTCTTCATTCTTTAAGTCGTGCCATAGAGTTTGGCTCTAGTGAGTCATTTTTCTAATCCGTGCCCTATGGTTTTCAGGGTATGGCTAATACAAAGGAAAATGCTACGAGAGATGGAGAAGGCAATGTAAAGCAAGAGGTTCCTCTCCAAGTTCCACGCCAAGCTCCTCCTCAAGCTTCAATTGATCCTCCGGATATGTCAAATGCGGAGATTAGGTCGACTCTCCAAATGATGTCAAAAGTTTTGACTACTCAAGCCCAAACTGTGAAGGCTCAAATCTATAAGGAGATGGTAGCTCCGGTGAACCCAATAAGGGGGATGACTGCTTCTAGAGTGAGAATGTTTTTGGGGATGAACCCTCTGGAGTTTTATGGCTCCAAAATGAAGGAAGATCCTTAAGGTTTTATAGATGAGGTGTATAAGGTTCTTGCTATCATAGGATTGACTTCGGTAGAGAAAGCGGAGATAGCCGCTTATCAATTAAGAGATGTAGCACAAATTTTGTAACAATGGAAAGACAACAGGCCGGTAGAATATGGCCCAATAGAGTGGGAAGGGTTCAAAGAGGCATTCCTTGATAGGTTCTTTACCCTAGAGCTGAGGGAACTAACGATGCAAGAGTTTGTAAACCTTAGACAAGGGGGTATGAGTATGAAAGAGTATTCCCTTAAGTTCACCCAACTATCCAAATATGCTCCAACCATAGTGGGGATTCGAGGGCTAAGATGAATAAGTTTGTGATGGGGTGTACGAATTAGTGGTCAATGAATGTCGTTCGGCAATGTTTATCCCAAGTATGAATATTTCACGTCTCATGGTGCATGCTCAACAAATTGAGGAGAACAAAACTTAAGAGAATGAATAGGGAGGTGAAAAGAACTAGAACCAATGATGGGAACTTTTATAATGCTAAGTCCGATGGGCAAGGTAGACCTAAGTCTAAACAAAAGTATTCCGGTCAAGATTCTTCCAACACACCTAGGTTTGACCAAGAGAAGGGTAGTGGGTCTCCATTTCCTAAGCCTATTTACACCAAGTATAGGAGGAACCACCATGGTAAATGCCTAGCCGACATGGAGGGTTGTTATGGGTGTGGAAATGATGGGCACAAAATGAGAGATTACTCGGTTATTAAAGCTAAGGGAATGGAGGATAAGAAAGTTGCCTCTAGTAGTCCAGATGAGAGTGCTCAAAAGAAGAATAGGTTTTATGCTCTCCAATCTAGAGAAGATCAAGAGTGATCTCCTCATGTTTCTACCGGTATGTTTTTTATGCTCTAGTAAATTTTTGGATTTCTTGTCTTTTGTATGAATGATGTTTAGAAGTGATTGTATATGCTTACTCCCAAGGGGGAGATAGTGTGCCTAGAAAGTAAGGTTATTGTGTGTTTATGTGTTTCCATGATTTCCTTATGTGCTTGTTAATGAAAAAGCTTAGGTCTTGATAGAAATGACTTATATGCATTGTTTTACCTCATGTTGTAGTGCATTGAATAAAGTTGCATATAGACTTCATGGGACGAATATATGATCATGCCTTAGTTTGGAGTTGAAAGATTCCTCCTTGAATAAATGCTTTTGAGAGTAAATTGCATTTAGGCTCCATGAGTGTATGTTGAGCATTATTGAGTCTGGAGATGATTATTCCTCCTTGAAAATGAGTAAATATAGAATTTCATGCATTTTGGGTTGGTAGATGTAGTTCCTACTCCCTTGTGTTGCACTGAATATGTTTAGTTTGGAATTGAAGTTTTCTTACTTGGTTGTGTGCATTTAGATGTATTGCATTCATGATGGGCTGCTAATTTAGAGTTGTGACCTTGAGAAGTGTTTGGAATCGTCATTCGAGGACGAATGATCCCAAGAGGGAGATATTGCTATACCCGGAAACTAGTAAGTTAAACTAGAGAGTTCTAGAACCTTGTGTTAGAATTTTAGAGTTTGGTATGAGGGTTAAAATCATGAAAAAATTATTCCCGTACTTAGAATGAAGGTTTTAGGGGTTACGTGTCAAGGTACGACCCCCCAAGGACCACCCAAGGGGTCCTTGAGGAGGACCCCAAAACAGCCCCAAAAGCTGTAAAAAAAACTGCCTCCCACAAAGGGCATCTACGGCCAGTAGATGAACCCACGCCCCGTGGGAAGAGGTCGTGGGTCAAGGCCAAGTTCTCCCTGCAATATTGAGCTTCAGACCTTCACCTACGAAGGTGCAGCACAGTCAGCAGACCCACCCACGGTCCGTGGGTGGAGGTCTCGTAGGTGGGGGCAGATATTTTGGTTTTTAGTTTTAAGTTGGGGTCTTGGGGGTTTATTGGTAATTAGTTAGGGGAACTCTTACATAGTAGAGTGTGGGTTTTCCCAAAGTTAGGTCTCATGAGATGGGAGCCTTCACATAGTTGAGTTAAGGTTTCTAGTAGCAATCTCCATATCCAATGAACTAAGACATGCTTGAAGAAGCATCTCATAGTGTTCAAAAGCATAAATGAACTAAGAATTACTTAAAGAATTACCTCATAGTGTTCAAGAGTATAAATGGATTTAGAAATGCTTAAGTAAGTATCTCATAGGATCCATGTTAATAATGAACCTAGACATGCTAAAAGAAGTATCTCATTGGGTTCAACCTAATGATGAACTAAGATGTGCTTAAGGTTCTAAGGTCTAAAGAGAAGAACTAGGTTCCAAACCAAAAAGTATTAGAATGAGGACCTAAAAGTGGTACTTAGTGTGAATAGTATTATGGGATGTTATTCATGCATTGCACAAGTATGACTTAAGGTTATTCAAGAAAGTGTTCTCTTGAGTGATGTATCTTAAGATAGGATTGTGCTATAGTTGCCTTCCTTGTTATAATTAACTAAAGGAGAGAGATTCCCTTGGTTATGAGAAGTAAGCTAATAATGAGATCAAAGGAGGGTAAGTATGACTATGTTGTCTTCAAGGTTATGCTTAGTGTGAATGGTATTATGGGATACCTTTCATGCATTGCACAAGTGTGATTTGATTTTACTTAGGAGTATTGTTCCCTTATGGTAGAAAAGCCTAAGACTTGACCATGTATATAGACTTTGTTTAAGATGACCAAAAAGGGATACTTATCTTGGGTGGTATTATGGGATGCTATTCATGCATTGCACAAGTATGCTTTTAGGTTACTTGAGATTAGTTCTATTATGGTATAAATGACTAAGAGTTGCATAATGCTTTTATGAAGCTTATAATTGGAGACTTCGCTTATTATTATGATGTCGTCTCTTATGCTTATAATTGATGTTTTATGAAGTATTTCATATGATTTTGGATTATGTCCTATATTGACTAACCCTGGTCTTATGCTCTTATGATTATGCTAGCTGACATATTTAGTACATTTTGTACTAATGCATACTTTGCCTACATTCTAATCAAATGTAGGGTTTGGAGATTTGAGTTATATTCTTGGAGATAGGTTTCTAAGGAGCAAAGGAGTTGAAGATTTTAGTGAGTCCTCATAGCTTCGAGGACAAAACCCACTAGTTTCTTTATGTCTTTTATTTCATGTTTTGAGACTATTGTATGGGTTGTGTCCCAAGAGTTTTATTCAAAGTTGTATTAGATGGTTTGAGACAAAGTTTGGAAAAGACTCCCGCTTGTTTTTATATAAAAGACTTCGATTGTATGGATAAAGTTTTTAAATTTTTCGTACTTTTCTATTATCTTATGTTCATGATATATGATAAGGGAGTGTATGAGGCTTTTCGGAGTCTTGTACGCCGTGTCATATCTAGCGGGTACTCCTAGGTCATGACACTTTTGTGGGCTTTGTAATCAAGGTATGATGGCTTATTCATCCATGGATTCCTTTCATCCATGGAGCCCCATGATTTCCTTAATTTAGAAGAAGAATTCCCGAAGTCTAATTAGGGTTTCTTCTAATGTTATGAGTTATGATCCAATTGAATGGATTGTCGTTGTTTATGATGGTTTTATGATTGAATTGATAGAATTACATGTTTATAGGATTAATTTACATGTATTCATGCATAACCCTTGTTTGTAACCTAGAATTGATGAAATTGAGTTTTATGCTATGAAAGGGGAAATTAAGGATTTAGATGTAATCTTCTAGGATTGATGAGATACAATGTAGATTGAAGCATATAGACACGAATTGTTTAAGAGTAAAGCTTGTAGAAATGAATTGATTGAGATCAAAGTATATATGATGAATTATGATGGTAAGGCCTGAGATTAGGATGGTCTTGATACTAAGGCATGTATGATGAATGGTGATTGTTAGGGATTTTAGAGTAAAGCTAATATAATGAGTTATGACTAGTAGGGATTTGAGAGAAAAGCTTATGTGTGTATGAATGTTGATTTGTATATGGGATTGTTGTGAAAGGATTTACCCACATGACCTATATTATGTATGTATGAATGTATAATGTGAAAGGTTTTCTCACATAAAATGATTCTAGGTTGAATGGCTTACTCACCTAAAATGAATCAAAGCATGTATGAACTATAACAGCTTGAAGTAGTGATATGAAATCCCTTCATGAGCATATATGAACTATAATAGCTTGAAGTAGTGATATGAAATCCCTTCATGAATAGCTTGACTTGCCGTCAGACAAGACCATGCATGGTAGCTTGAGTTAGTAGATCTCATGGATAGCCTTGGATTGAGCAATAGTATCCTTCTAGCATGAGTGGATGCTTGCATGATAGCTTGACTTGGTGAGGACACACCATTTCATGATAGCTTGGATTGAGCAATAGTACCCTTCCTTGATGTATCTTGGACTTGGATGAGAGTATGCTTTCCATAATAGCTTGGTCTAGCATAATGAGGTGTTTTTCCTTGGTAGCCTTAAATCTGTAAATCGTAACCATTCATGAGTAATGATGTGTCTTGGATTAGTAAAGAGGTACTCTTGCATGAATAGTATGAATATGAGGGATTAATCCCTAAATCAAGTAGCATAGTTATGATGAAGCAAGATCACTACAAGGAAGTATTGTAAGTATGTTTTTATATGAGGTTGAATGTATGATGATAGCTTAGCCTGGATTGTTAATTGAGTTGCTTTCCTTGACATGTATGATTAGAGGTGGATGACTCAAGTCTTGAGTAAGATTAAGTTGAGGTTACTTCAAAAGTGTTCCTCTTATGATATGATGATTTATGTGCATTGAATATGCTTATGACTTATGCTATTATCTCTTATGATTATGGTACATGTCTTATGTTGACTAATGCCTATGTTATGCTTATGTTGATGATTTATGCTAGCCATCATATTTAGTACATCTTTGTACTAATACTCTTGCCTACATTCTTATCAAATGTAGGGTCCGACGATATCGACTTCCATCCTCGTGGCTAGGATCTTAGTAGAGCAAGCAAGTGAAGATGGTGAGTCCTCGTAGCATTCCAGGATTTGACCACCTTTCCTTTATGTCTTTTATTTTATGTTTATAACTATTGTATGGGCTGTGTCCCTAAGACTTTCAAGTATTAGATGGTTTGAGACAAGTGTTAGAGACTTCCGCTTCGTTTTATGAAACTTTGTTGTTATTTGAAAATGTTTTAACTTTCGCACCATTTTCTATCTTCTTATGTTATGATATGCTAAGGGGCTTGTATGAGACTTCTCGGAGTCTTGTATGCCTTGTTACATCTAGGGGGTACCCCTGGATCGTGACACGTAAAGTAAACAATTAATTTCTCAAAACTCTTTTTCAACCTCACCACTCGACCTCAATCAGGAACCCCATGTCAACTCTAACCCAAGATCTAAATCATAACCCCAACCTAGGACCAAACTCTCGAGACCCAACTCCGACCCCAACTTGAGACCAGACTCCAAACCCTGACCCGACTCCTAGTACCAACCTCAATGAGCATCACACCTCGACTCCTAAACCCAACCTAGGAACTGAGACCTAACTCCTAACAATGATCTGACCTTGACCACAACCCTAGTCAGGACCCAATCCCGATCTCAACACCAACTTGGGGTCAAGGTAGAGTCTTGGCTTCGAGTCATCTTCGATCACAGTTCAAGGTCAAGATTATGTGACTTGAGACCTTAATCTTAACCCTAGGCTAAGACCTAACTCTCGACCCTAGTCCTGACCCAAGACCTAACTCCCAAAACCAACCCTAACTTGGGAACATAATCTAAACCCTGACCCTAAGCCCAACCCCAACTCAAAGTCAAATTTGGGAATTGGGTTGGGATCAAATCTCCGATCTCGATTTGAGATTAGGATCGAGTTTAAGTCCTTGATGAACGTCGGGTCCAGGTCGTGGTAGGTTGTCAAGTCTCTAGTTAAGGTTAGGTCCCTAGTCGAGGTCAGGGTTGGAACAGAGGTCTAAGACTGTGTTAAAGGATGGGGATCCGGGTTTCCTGTCATAGTATTTGCCTAGATTATACCTAAATACTCTTCGGATAATATTTTTTCCTTACTAACCAAACACCAAAAAATAAGTAAGAAAATATTTTTCGTGAAAAATATTTTTTCCTTCATGCAAACCACACCCTAAACCCGAAGTCTCTTTTTTACAAGTCTGTCAACAACATAGGCACCACAATTCATCACATTGCAACTATTCTTGCTACGAAGTTACAAAAAATGCGTCAATGTCATGAAGGTGATGTTTCCTCCGATTTTGCACGTTTTGCTGGAGGGGAACTTGAGTCTCTACCATCTGAGTCATGATTCTCACAAGCTTTCCTTTTGGGTGATTTTCGTTCCTTATTCTCAGTGAGATCATCTGCAGAGCTTGAAGTAACATTTGAACTAAGTTCAATGCTGACATGATCCTGCTCCGGTGCATCTGATTTGTCATCAGGAGGGGCATGCTTTATTTCAGTGGATGGTGAAGCAGGTTCATCTGATTTTGATGATGATACATTTAGTTCTTTTCCCATGTTTTTCGTTTTCTCAAACATCATTTGAAGGTATTTCCCTTGTTCTTCAATCCGCAACTGTAACTTTCTTTGGATCTGAGAAAAGAGGCATGTTATTAGAATGATGCATTGTGCCACCAAATGTAAAATGTATATATCTTAGTACAAACATGAATAGTAAAGATACACCAGTAACAGTGTTTCTGAGCAATTCTCAAGAAATAACAAAGGGAGAACGTAATCTTTAAACATTAAAAAACTAAAGACGAATAATATTACTTAACATATTAACAGACGTATCAAACACCATTTAATGGTATTTTTCCCTCAGGGAGATTTACCATATAACTTTTACTATCCAGCATACAAATATCACTTTCCACTTCTAAAGCAGGATATTAGCTAAGGAGAATTCAATCTAGTGTAACATAATAACTCAAATGTCAAATTTACCAAAGTGTGGCCAAAATACTGAGAAAACAAGGATATTATGCATGGTTGCTGAAAAGGTTTATCTAAGACAATCTGTCAATGGCCGTAAGGGATCCAAAATTTTGGAAGAGGGAAACCTGATGATTGTTCACTACACAGATAAGACACCATATTAGAGCTTTTAATCAATACTCCAATGTTCAGTACATAAATACATTATTCACAATATATTATACCTTTATTATTCAATATTGAGGAGAAAGTGGTAATGTTAATACATGAACCGTTAATCCAATATGTAGGGAAATCAAATGGAAAAATACTCCTATAAGGGCGAGGGATTTAATTCTACGACAATGTTTCATAAGAAAAAGGCAATCTAACCCATAATCCAAATGGAGCAACAACAACATACTCACTTTAATCCCACAAGTGGAGTTTGGAGAGGGTGATGCGTACGCAACTTACCCCTACTTTTGTGAAGGTAGAAAAGTTATTTCCAATAGACCCTCAGCATAGGTAAAACATAAGAAAAATTATGTAAAGCAAATACAGTAGTGGAGGAGTCATGCCGAAAACAATGAAGAAGAGAATAGTAGTTACACCAGATTATACAAAAACCGGAGCAAAGAAACAAGTAATACTAAAACTAAGAATAGGATAGTAGGAGAGTAGAATTGATGAAAAAGATATCAGGAGAGTAATAATAACAAACTCTGATAAGTAAACTAGACAACGCTCAACTACCTACTAACCTACTACCCTAATCTTCCTCGTACATATCTTCCTATCAAAGGTCATGTCCTTAGTAAATTGCAGGTGTGCCATGTCCTATCTAATCACCTCTCCTCAATACTGAATCAACCTATACCTCTCCTCATGTCTACTATAGATAACCTCTCAGGCCTCCTCACTGGAGCATCTATTCATCTCCTCTTCACATGCTGAAACCATCTCAGTCTTGCCTCCCTCATCTTGTCCACTACGGAGGCCACTCCCACCTTGTACCAAATATCTTTGTTCCTAAATCTGTTTCATAGTATGCCCACACATACATCACAATATCCTCATTTCCGCTACTTTCATTTTCTAGACATGCGAGTTCTTGACAGGACAACACTCTACCACATATAATATAGTTGATCTAGCAACCACTTTATAAAACCCTTGTATTTTCAATTGAAAAGGAAATCAGGTGCAAGAAAAACAAGATTAGATGCACGAATACTGCTGCTGTCTTTAATCATTCACATACCTCAAGTTGTTCATGAAGCTGTTTCTGCACTTCCATCTGCATTTTCAGTGCTTCTGTTATCCCTGTAGTCCTGTAATCAGATTCCAAAGTAATATTTGATAATTAGGTACAATTTTAACTGGAAAAAGGAAGTACTCTCTCCAAGGAAGTGAAATTAGCAAGCTGAATAAAATTTGAAACCAACTACTCTCAAAGTCTCCCTATGTAACAGAAATTAGTTCTTATATTTGTTTCCAATGACAGGGGCATGCACAAAATTCCCATATAAACTGCCGAAGTTGTAAAAATTAACCTTCATCTGTATTTAATTTGAACTATTTCCTTCTTACAATTTGTAAACATTATATTTACTCCTAAGCATCCTGACAAGTCAATAGTCATATTCAAACAACAAAAAATGGACAGAGGTATGAATGTGTGTGCAGCTAAAATGACATGTTTTAACAAAGATATTCAGTTAGTCACTACGAATCACAGAAGAACTTTTTTGTGTAAACATTATTATTCTTGCAGCAAAATAAGCAGTTATTTAAGATCACTGATGAATTAGTAACATGTTTCAATAGCGACTGAGTAAAGACTTACGTTTTTAAGTCCAGAGATGACATCTCTGTGATGACAGTTGGCTTCTTTTCTGAAGTTCCTGTAATAAGCAGAGGACAGTCCATTCATCAATTTCAATTTTTGATGTCTTACAAACTAAGAAAAAGATCTACTCAGCATCAGCAAATTAAACATAGTCAGTTATCTCGTGAATAAAGAAAGGTAGGCAGGAAATACTAGCACAATAGATGTAATTACTATAAAATATCATTTAGCGTGAAGTGAGACGATAATGTTGGGTTTTGAGCTCTTTATTTCCTTCCTGAGTGGATGAAAGAAGTACCCTTTATAACCCCACTTATGACAGAGGCCCTTTAAATATTTTCTGCTGCTACCATAGTCGTGTATTGTTTAATGCTTGTTTTTTGCCAACAGATAGCTGAAGCATGATAATTCATTCTCAATGCGCAATGAAAGATGTTTTTGTGGCATTTGAGACAATCAGTAAAGTATGGTGCAACGATGCCTGATTTATGGAAAAGCTTATCAAGTAATCAAAGAGGCAACTTCTACCTTCAGAGGGTTCTGGTTTGTATCTGGCAGTCCTATATTTCTGAAATTGAAACAAATGGATAAGGTGGGTATCACCAGATACTGCAGTAGGAAAATACTCAGTAAGAGGTATAATCATACCTGCAAGTGGCTTTTAACATGATAGATGGTTAAGCTTTCCACATTCATGAGCTTTAAGACACCCTTCGGAGTAGCTTCTGTAAAATAAATTGTGTAAGATAGTTATGTCATTCAAATCCTTAAATCCTCCTAACTGTTGAAGAAGATAATTCAAAATGAAGAGGATACACACTTTCGCTTCCACCAAGCTTATTTACAGCTTCTACGAAGACTTCATGAAGCTCTGGTGTCCACCGCATTCGAGGCTTAGATGTGGCAGATGATGGGCTACCAATGGGGCAGCTTTGCCCAGATGAAGTAGGAGGAGGAGGTTGTAGCTGGTTAGAAGTGATCTCAGAATCTCCCAGTTGCTGATATAAACATTAGAAACTTATGTAAACTAAGAACATGAAGAAATAGTAAATTAATATCATAAAATCAGAAATGATTACTAAAAGAACACATTTTTCTGCTCAGTATGAGGTCATGTGGACAATGCCCTTGGAAAGAACACACTAGATGAGCTCAAAGAATGTGAAACACACAATTTCTTGCTGGAGTCTAAAGCATATTCTGTGTAACAATACCTCAGAATTTTAATATACAAATAAGTTTAAATTCAACAGCAAAATGATGTTGGGTGGTATCATCCATGAATAAAATTCCATATAAGTGTGTTGAAATTTGCTTTAAGTTACTGCAGTAACTTTTAGCAAAATAAGTTATTTAGTTTGAAATAAATTTGAAATTTGAATTTTAGTTAGTTTGTTTATGTTGTTGAGATATTTTAGGTTGTTTAAATTTTAAATTATTCAGATTATGTATTTCTTGTTGGCTATATAAAGCCTCTCAATGCTTAAGAAAATTATTGAAATCAACTGAAAGCCATTTCAATCCATTGAGAGATATTTTCAATCTTTTTGTGCTGCCCCATTTTTTTAAAAACACCAACAGTGGTATCAAGAGCTTCATTGATCTTAAGGGATCTGTGAAATCATCCAAAGAACTGCCATACATTTTTAACCCATTTTTAACCCGTAAGGGCTACCTTTTTAACCCGTCAGGGCTACCCATTTTAACCCATCAGGGCTACCTTTTCAACCCGTGTATTTTTCAACGCACAGGCTTTTCTAAACCAACTTTTTTAACCAAAGAAATGGCAAGCAACAGTCTCTCTTTGAATGCCCAGAAAAGTTTCACTAACAAAAACGATCTGATTCGGTTAGTGAAAATGAAATCATATTTTATAACCTATGTCATATGTGTTGTTGTGATGGAAGAAAAATACTTACAACAATACTTTGCAAATCCTACCATTGCCCAAACAAAACCACTTTCTGAAGAACTTCTACACAATACAAGATCATGGAGGGTATTTTTTAAGATCGA
>JAJOOS010000337.1:0-60810 GCA_029582725.1 Solanum chiquidenum
ACCAAGGAGGTAGTTAATAAGAAAAGAATTATCAACATAGATTTAGTGTGATACTATCTAATAGTCTAATGTCGATTGGTGCGAGGGTGAAAACTAAGCCATACATCGATGTGATGTCTAATATGAGGTAAATGTAAGGGTTAGTAAATTATACTCACGTAGCTGGACCAAGGTGCGGGGTGAAATTCTCTAGTTGCCGGACGAAGGAGTTAGAGATACCTAACTTATCACTTTGCATGTAATATACTTGGAAAGGATTGCTATTACTAGGATTACCACGTTATGAGCTTTTGGGGAACACGTACACCCTAGTTACTTTCTCATCTTGATAACAACTAAAGTTTGAATTTTGCTCATTGAATACTTACATAATTTCCTTTATTTGTTTCACAAATCCCCCCTTTTGTTACTTGTTTTCAGAAATACATTGACTAGACGAATATAATCATCAGTTAAGTTTAAGTCTAAGCCATATTCCTCGTGGGATCGACTCCAACCTCCAAGTTGGGTTCTTTTCTTATAATGATCGCTTATACTTCTTTAAGGAGGTGTAATTTAAGCATATCAAATTTTGGTGCCGCTGCCAAGAAATTTGGCTTTTAGATTAAATTTAACTACATTATTGAACTTTAGTCAAATATTTCCTAATTTTACTTTTCCTTTTGTTTTTGTTTCTCTCAGGTTCCTACTCTAGTGTATGCCGAGAACACAGAGCCAAGGTGAACCACTTACTCCTTACGATCCAGAACTGAACAGGACTTTGCGGAGATTGAATAATCAAGGAATTCCAATTAATCCTATCAGAGGAGAGTTAGGTGATGGTGTTGGGTTGCCACCTCCGAGGGTTGGTGATGAGAATAATTAGGTTCAAGTTGGGAATTTACTGAGAGATGCAGTGAGGGTACAAGATCCACCAGGACCAAGACTGCGTAATAATAAAAGACCTCTTGTCCTACCCCCTCTACCTCCAGGGTATACATTTGTGGTGACTAGCAGTTTGATGCAGATGCTTACAACGAGGGGATTATTTACTGGTTTGGCATCGAAAGATCCACATGCTCACATAACCAAGCTAAGGAGTGTTTGCAAAAGTTGTGTGGGTCGACCGAACTTGGACATGGATGTCATTGGATTGCGAGTATTCCCTCTATCATTGACCGGCGATGCTGCTGTGTGGTTTAATGAGCTTCCTTATAACTCAATCTACACATGGGGACAACTGACTGATGTGTTCCTAGTAAGATTCTTTCCAGTGTCTAAGAAGCTGAACCACAAAGATAAACTCAACAATTTTGTAGCACTACCTGGAGAGTCTATGAGTATTTCTTGGGACATAATCACTGCTTTGATAAGGGGTGTTCCGAATCACCGTATTGATGATGAGTCGCTAAAGGAGTATTTCTACCGAGGTTAGGATGACAACAGTAAGGCAGTGCTTGATACTATTGCTGGAGGCTCATATAGTGAGTGCACTTTTAAGCAGATTGCAGAGAAACTAGAGAAAATCTCTCGAAACAATAAAGCTTGGAGCACTAGAAGGTTGGATACTGAGAGGAAAACGTTTTCCGTTCAAACTACAAACAACTAGTCTATAGATGAGATTCATGAAGAGATGGCTCAGATGAGGAACGAACTAGGGTTGGTGTTGAAGCATGTAAGTGGAGGTATTGAAAAGGTAAATACAGTCAATTATTTGACTAGAACCCCATCACTGGGTGAAGAATATTACTATGAAGAGGATATTTATGCGGTGAATGATCAGACGGGAGTTTTTTGAGCCAACGCCCAAGGTTCCAATACGGATAATTGGTGCCAAGGTCAAGGAAACGAAGGTCAGAACTATGGCAACTACAATTGAGAGAGTCAATATGTACGGGATAGAAACTACAATCGCGACAACAACTACAATCAGAACAACTATGGCAACATAAATGATCGGGTTGGGCCTTATGTCCCTCCACAAAATTGGGAATCTGGCAATAGGGAAGCTGGGGTTAGTATGTACCAGATTGAGGATATGATGCAAAAGATAATGAAGAAGTTTGATTCGACCAATGAGAATGTGAAGGAGATGCGCACTGAGTTGTTCGGAATTGGCCAAAAAGTTGATGCCCATGCAGTGTCGATAAAGCAACTTGAGCAGCAGTTTAGTCAGTTATATGCCACTGTGAATACACGCCAACCGAGCATGCTTCCCAGCAACACCACCAAAATCATAAGAATGATAGGCATTGTATGACAATCACGACTCGCGGAGGAAAGTATAATATTGACCCCCAATGCCATCCGATGTAGAAAAAGTGGTAGAAAAAGGTGATGATGAGATTAAATTGACTGGAAAGTCCAAGAATACTACAGAGAAGGAATAGGAGATAACCCAAAAGGTTGTCTCCATGCCTAGACCTCCACCTCCTTTCCCACAGAGGTTAGTGTATGCAAAGTTCATGAAGGACTTGGTGACCAAAAAGAGTGCTGTCAGTATTGAGAATGATGAGAGGGTTCGGCATTATAGTGCCATTTTTACAAGGTCATTGATACAAAAGAAAGAGGATCCTGGAGCTTTCACTATTCCATGCACCATCGGTAAGATGCACTTTGTGAAAGCTTTGTGTGATTTGGGTGCCAACATTAACTTGATGCCATTGTCGATTTATAAGAAGTTGGGTTTAGGAGTTCCAAAACCAATTGCGATGTGCTTACTTATGGCTGATAGAACTGTGAAAAACCCCATTGGAGTGTTTAATGATGTCCTTGTGAAAGTGGGGTCATTCATCTTTTCGGCAGACTTTGTTATACTTGATTGCGAGGTTGACTTTAAGGTGTCCATCATCTTAGGGAGACCATTCCTTGCTACTGGGCGTGCCTTAGTCGATATGGAGAGAGGGAAGATGAAGTTCCAACTAGATAAATAAGAGGTGACCTTTAACGTCTGTAAGTTTATGAAGCAAGAAAGTGATCTTAAATCGGTATATATGGTGAGTCACACTTTCGAAAAAGGTGTTGCGGTGTTTAGTAAGGAGAAATTAGGTGCAGCCTTGCACACGGAGAAGAAGCGCAATGCTCAAAAGACAAAAAAATGCAACCTAGCTCCTGGTGATCTGGTGTTGTTGTATAAATCAAGGTTGTGCTGTTTTCCGAGTAGATTCAAGTCCCAAAGGACTGGACCATTCAGAGTGACCCAAGTGTCCCCACATAGAGTGGTTGAGCTCGAGAAAAGGAGTGGGACAAGGTTGAAAGCTGACTACCGGAGGATAAAAAGCTACATGGGAAATTCTGAGAGTGTATATGCAGTGATAGAGGCATGTCATCTTGATGAAGTCTCAATAATCAAGGGGACTGCATCGTGCCGTGACGTTAAATCAAGCGCTGCTTGGGAGGCAACCCAAGGTGTACAATCTAGCCAACTATAGGTTTTGCTTTTCGATTTAGGAGTTTTCTTCGTTTATTTGAATTTTTATAATCCTCTAAATAGGTATTTTATTTTCCGTATTAGTGCTGGCTAGACATATCATAGGGTCTGTGTCTAAAAAGTGTTAAGAAAATGTAAATATAAAGGCCTAACGGTTGCTACATGTGCCGGGATAAAAACCAAATCTGCAGAAAAAGGATTGTGCAGAGGTCTACGGACCCCATCGACGATCCGTGGGTCAATCCATGGATCATGAATGGTGTCCGTAGATCCCAGGTATGTATCCTAAATTTGTACAAGTGTTGGTGCCTCTAGCAGCGTGAGCACTATTGATGGTGCATCGAGAGTTGATGTTAGCACTACTGATGGTGCTGAGATGAGAGATGCGGGCACTACTGAGGGTGCTAGGCTAGATGATGTGGGCACTACTGAGGGTGACCCAAGTGTGTTCCAACGGACTCCGAGAAATTGGACCCACCAGCTTGTTGATAGTTCGTCGGCGCTATGCGCCACAGGTTTGCTTCACCCACTCCATTACTTTTTACTATTTTTGTGTGCATTGGGGGAAATTGCACCTATTTTTGTTGGGGGGTGGGGTAAATGGATGGTGAGTGATATGGTGAAGTCTGAGTAACCCAACTCATAATCCTCTCTTGGGGTTTTCTTTTCTGTGTTCTTTTCCCTCAAGAGACTGCTTAAATTCTATTGAACCGTCATGTGTTAGGATTGTATGTGTAGAAGCATGAGAAAGAATGAAACATGATTGCATAAGTAAAGAATGAAAAAGGATACCCGTCCAAAATTTATGACATGTGCTAAAATCTGTAGGCTAGAATGAGTTGAATGTGTTGGCTCTGAGTATGACATGATAAAGAACCAACTTGATCTCATGACTTAAGCTAAAACTTGACCTGGGTAATATGATAATCTGATAATGAAACTTGGTGCCAAGAGTGTGTGAGAATGATTGATTGTTCAGACAGTGTTGTGCCAATCTAGAACTTGCCCGGTTAGTCATGCTAAGATAATCTAGGCTAGGAGTTAGGAAGTGATCATAGGCCCTTGTTCATATAAGTCAACTTAAGCCTTAAATGATCTAGCCAAATGGTGGCATTATTCCCTATTGATACAAATATTTGAGTCTAAAACTGACCAATTCTTTTGATTCACCTAACTCACCTTTCGTTGAAAACATTGTCTTGGCCCTGGTCCCTCCTTGGACATGTTCACCTTGACTTAGGCCAAAAGCCTAAGTTGAGGGTGGTTAAGCCTAAAAAGTGACCTTGATCTTGGTCCTGGTCCAATATAGGACATTGTGCACCTCAACTAATGCAAAATGCATAAGTTAAGGGTGGCTGTGAAAAACGAAACCAAATGAAAGAAAGGGTATGCAAAGAGTTTTGTGTTGAAAAGAGGAAGAAGTATGAAAGAGGATGTGAATTTGTGAAAAGAAATAAAAGAAAAAGAAAGTAAAAGAAAAAGAAGAAAATGAGAACTAAGTGTCAAAAAGTCAAAAGTCGCATCCTTGGTTGAAAAGAGTGAAGAGAAAGAAATTGAGACAAAAAGTTGCCAAAAATAGGTCAAGGATGAGGAAAATAGCCAATATAATGTCAAGGAGGGCATAAAGTCACTAAAAGTACCTAAATGTACCACACCTGACCCCGAGCCTATGTTACAAGCTAAGAAAAGTCCTATAGTGATCCTAGCAACTAGTTTGGAGAGTCTAAACAGTGGAAATAAGGGAAAGCCTATGGTATTGAGCACTAACTGTACTTGAAATTACTTTTGAACGTGAGTGTTGAATGAATCCTTGTACTAAAAATTATATTCATTGTGTGAAAAAGGGATTTCGTTTTAAGTAAGTGCACTAGTTACATCGTCAGAAAGTTGGTAACTTGGTGATATCAAAATAGTGTATGTTGTATGTTGATTGGTCGATCTTTGTCATATTTTGATCCTCATGAATTAGCTTGTTGAGTTTAAGAGAAAATATTTGCACTCGGAAAGAGAGTCAGAATAGAGAGCCATGTGATTGCTTGTGCTTGAATGCTTGCTTCTATACAAGTGTCGTTTAGAGTCTTAGTGCGTCGCTTGAGGACAAACAACGAATTTAAGTTGAGGGTGTTGATATACCGTGAGTTTACGGTATTTTTAATACATTTTACTTAAGAGTTGTTTGTGTGTAGGGCCATTTTGTATTGGTTTTAATGTGTTTTTATCATGTTTGTAGGAAATATGTTCAGATGTGGAAGTTGAGAGACATAGCTGAGGAATGTAAAAAAAAGCCCATCTACGGATGTGATTCACGGACCGTAGGTCCATTCACTCTCCGTAGATGGGTGTCGTAGATGGGAAGGTAAGGCATTAAATGAGATCAGGAAATTCTTGACCAAGTGTGGAACCACGGTTGCAATCGACATACCATAGATTGATCTACGGACTGTATTGTTACTCCGTCAAATGATTCAGAGAAGGGGTTCCAGTATCTGATTTTGAAGATTCTAAATGTAGAGCTATGGAGGAGGATCTACGGACCGTGGATCAAACCACGGTCCGTACTGTCGATCCGTCGTTTGCATCAGAGCTGATGAAGTTTTGGAAGTTGAAAATTTGCCTAAGTCCTGATTCACAGAAGGGACCTATAGACCGTAGGTCAATCCACGGTCCGTGGGTCAGTATTGTCGATCGAAATCGCGTTCTGAAACATTATTTCCTTATTTTGTTTCCTTTTTAGTTAGGACTTATTTTTCTATATATAGGGCATGTAAACCTCGATTTTGGGGTTAGACATCATTACTTTTATTCTAGTTTTTTGGCTTTGGAGATTAACTTGCAATTTTAGCAATTCTTGATTTCCTAAGTTCGTTTTGAAGATTCTGACTCTGAAATTCGAGTTGAGATTCTGGGTTTATTCTTCTCATTACGTAAGTTCATGATTTCTTCATCTAAAATTATGAATTGTGTTCTTGCTACTATGGGTAACTAAATCCACAACTAGGGTTCTGGGAACCATGAGCGATTAACAAAGTATGAATAGTAACTAAGTAATTCTTAAATAGTTGTTATTGCATGCATTGATAATTCTTTCGTTTAGAAGTCTTTTTAGCGGTTGCAAACGTTAAAACTCGCCTTGTTGCTACTTGCCGGACCAACGAGGTAGTTAATAAGAAAAGAATTATCAACATAGACTTAGTGTGATACTATCTAATAGTCTAATGTCGATTGGTGCGAGGGTGAAAACTAAGTGATGTCTAATACGGCGTAAAGGTAAGGGTTAGTAAATTATACACACGTAGCCGGACCAAAGTGCGGGGTGAAATTCTCTAGTTGCCGGACCAAGGATTTAGAGATACCTAACTTATCACTTTGCATGTAATATACTAGGAAAGGATTGCTATTACCAGGATTACCGCTTTATGAGCTTATGGGGAACACATACACCATAGTTACTTTCTCATCTTGATAACAACTAAAGTTTGAATTTTGCTCATTGAATACTTACATAATTTACTGAATTTGTTTCACAAATCCCCCCCTTTAAATACTTGTTTTCGGAAGTACATTGACTAAATGATTATAATCGTCAGTTAAGTTTAAGTCTAAACCATATTCCTCGTGGGATCGACCCCAACCTCCAAGTTGGGTTCTTTAATTGATAACAATCGCTTATACTTCTTTAGGGAGGTGTAATTTGAGCGTATCAAGAACTATGTTTTAGAATAGAACAGTTTATACACTTTTGGAGACATTGTTCTTGAGCCTGTAAGATTTAAAGGGTTTCAACTCCAAGAAATTGGAAGTGGGTCTTCAAGAATCTTCATCCTTAACGTGTTTAAAGACTTTATTTATCGTAACCATAATGATGGTAACGACTTTAGGTATCAATTTTTATCTCTTTTTCATGTCTAACTAAAACCCCAATTCTTGGGGTGTGATTTTGTGAATATGGGTTAGATTATCTGTTAGGTCTTGCTTGTTGATGGTTTATTTGTTGTTTAAATGTGATTTCGTTTAGTAGTGGTGTATGAACATAATGGAGTTGTAGTTGAAAATACGATTTCATCTTAGTATTTTCAGCTTGCTCAAGAGAGACGTCGTAAAACTATGACTACTAAATTGATAGCCGGTGGTATTGGGTTGACATGGGCATCTCGAGAGAGTGAATCCTAGTCCTTCTCCCACACATTCAACTTGAGAGAGTGAATGGGCTAAGATGGAGGTTGTGCTTAAAGCGGCAACTCGGTGTTCGAGAGAAACCGAATCGATTCGGGGTAAGTTGCTCGAGAGAGAATTTACCCCCACTATAGTCTAGCCTAGTCACAAAATATTCAACAATTTACTATCAAAAGCATGTACCCAACAATTTAGTTTATCCCGTATTCCTATCACAACCCAAGAATCCCATCTCTCTATCTAGTTTTCATATATTTTTGTTGTTTGTAGTTGTTAATTAATACAAAACCCCCCATTGATGATTGACGCTTGCGTCACCCCATTTAAATTTAGTATGTTTATATTCGATAATGTCTATAGCTATGACTAATTAGAACTAAATTTTATTTTTCTATTAATTCTCAAAACCACTCCCTTGGGACTCGACCCCAACCCTTGGTTGGGTTACTTTATTATTGTACGATCGTAGACACTCGAATTGGAAGTTGTGTCTTGATTACACAAACATCAAAATGGCGTCGCTGCCAGGGAGTGGTGTTATTTGAGAATTTGTAGTTAAGTAATTTTTTTTTTGTTCTTCTTATTTGTAGTTCTACTTAATTTGTAGTTTTGTTTCGTTGGTTTGTGTAAATATTTCAGGAAGTATGAGTGTTAATGGAAGCAACGACAGCCAGGTGGGCCACCAAGACGACATCAGAAATCTCAACGATGTGCAGGAGCCAAACATTAATGACCCCCATCTCATGGGAGGTATTGGGGCCATCCATTTACCTCCTGTCGAAGGAAATGCAGTGTTTCATATAACAAGCACTACGTTGCAACTGTTGCAACTAAAAGGAATTTTCAGAGGATTGGCGCATGAGGACCTTCACGAGCATCTTCGAAACTTCGTAGATGTGTGCGGACCATTCTCTTTCAAAAACATCTCTCAGGAGTCAATTCGGTTCAGGTTATTCCATTTCTCGTTGATGGCAGAAGCGTGAAAATGGCTGGCGGAGTTGCCACGACGTTAACTAAGGCGCTGTTTGGGAGGCAACCTAAAACCCTTTATTGCTTTATGCTACTTTGATAAAATAATGGTGTGTTGATTGTGCAGATGGAAGTATGGAGAGTGAACAAAAAGTGCAGTTTGGCGAGCAACATGTCCAATCAGCAAATCACCGAACGGTTCGGCGACCTCAAATTAGACCGCCGTTAGACTCAAGACCAACTTACATTGGAGTCTGTAAAACTCGGAGAGCATACAAAATTATTGGTGAATCACCGACCATGTCAGTGATCCCGACCATGTCGGCGATCCCGACGGAGACCGCCGTTTGGACTCCCAAAATAACTGGAAGTTTTGTAAAATTCGGCGAGGCAAGTGGCTACTTGGCAAAACGCCGAGTGGTTTGGTGATCCTGACTAATGTTGCCGAATGGGCGAAAATTGGATGGTTTTTCAGGCCAATGATTTTCAAATTCATTCCCTTTCCCGCACCTTTCCATCTTCCCAAACTCACACCCGCACTCTAGTTTTTATATTTCTTACATTTTTGGGGTATTTTTAGTTGTTTATTTATGCTCGGAACTTGGATTACATTGCTGCCTAGCGATTCAATTCCATTTTAGTCAGCATGAAAGGTTGGTTCCCAAATTCTGAGTTCTTTATATCGATTTTGTACTCAATGCAATGATATTACCTTGTTGATGTGTGCTACGCCTCTCTGGTAGGATTAATTTTTTTTGTTTTCCTGTTAGATTCACTAATTTTGCCCGTACCAAGTTAAATAGTTAATTCTGGAAAATTGTACCTTGAAGGAGATGAAAAATCATGGGTTGTGCATGAGTGTCATTAGGTCTAAGCCTAATTTGAGTTGTGCATGCCTTGATTTTGTTTTTGGGTGTTGCGGGGTTGAATTTGAGAAGGTGGGTTGCATGAAGGCACGTTGGGCCATTTGGCGAGCTGGGTCGAGCTCGACGAACCACTCTGCGGCTCACCTAATGACCCTATCTTGCCTTTAATTTCATGCTATATGTTTTGATTGGTTTCTGAACCTTTCGGCGAGAAGCATGAGTTCGCTAAAAGCACTCGGCGAATCGCCGAAAGTCTTCTTATTCGCCCTTTGTCTGCACCCCTTGAACCCCCACTACACTAAAACCTTCGGCGGGCAACCCTTTACTCGCCGAAAGTATTCGGTGACTCACCGAAAGGATTGGGAAGTCTGCCTGCAACTGATTGTCCTTGTTTTGTTTGTCGAATATTTTCTAACTTTGCCTCGAAGCTTTGCAGACATGGCTAGACCTAAAGTTGCAGGGAGAATCATGTCACCCCGATAGATAAGAGCGAAAAATTTCAGGAAAGATACAAATGAAACGAATCCTGCCAAGACGGGAAGTGAGGGAAAAAAACCTAGTTCCAGTAAGATATCTGTCCCCCGAGATCCCACTGTCCCTTCATGGACTCATGGATTCTACACAGCTATACATTCCTTTTTGGCGGTTCATGACTTGGACAATATTAGCAAGTCAGTTGCCGCTGAACTTTCTGAAGTAGTTTCGGGGACTATTATCCAAGTCCAGGCTGACACATCGGGCACTGATGCCTAGAAAAATGGAGCGACCACTTAGACAGGATCCCTCTTTACCCCCCTCTCTGTATTTCTTTAATTTACATTCTGGATATTTTATTATTTGCATTTGAGGACAAATTGTTTTTATTTATGGTGGGGGTGAGGCCCACCTTTTGTGTGAATATTGATGTTCGTGTTTTGTTTATAAATTTTGGGTTAGTGTGTTTAAAATTGTGTCTTATACTGCTTTCGTGGAAGGTTTGAGCTTGTGGCTTCTTTTGCTTTAAATTGCAAATGATTTTTGTAAATAATTTTGACCATTCCGAATTTTTTTTGCCACCTCTTGTATGTGTTGAATGTGGCTGTTCTTTTGCAAATTTGAGTATCGGTTTTGATCAATACCGATGACTTAAATAGTGCTCATAATCGAACAAACATGAATATGCAGCTACGATGAGGCCAAATGAAGTTGCATAGACAATATGTGAACTCTTTGCATCTCGTTGTGACTAGCCAATTATTAAATCGAGTCTCTTGTGATGATCGTTGCACACTAGCGAAAGTGTGAAGTCTTGTTTGACTTTAGTGTCGATGCCTTGTGTGATGAGCTTACTATGAACCATGCATGACAACACTTAGAATTTGGCCCATTGATTCGGTCGACTAAGTAAGGCTATCTTTTGATATGCTCTTATGCAACTTCGAAGATTGTGAGCCAATTTGACATATACCTCTTTTGTGGCCTACCTTGTGAGTGTATGTGAACCTCTTTTGAACACCCCTTGAGCCTTACCTTTCTTTGGAAGAAACTTGATGAAAACAATGACCTTTCTTTATCCATCATCCATAATCCTCATGAAGTTGTGGTTTGTTTGAATAGCCAACTTAGGCCAAAAGCCTAAGTTGGGGGTGTGGTGAAAAGTGAAGGCAATTCAAGAGATACATGAGAGTCTCCTTTAACCCATGGTATTGAGAAAAATGGAACCCCTCCATATAAAAAAAAAGAAGAGAAAAAAATAATGAAAAAGAAAAGCTGTGGAATAAAGTTGAAAAGTACAAAAGAAATGGGGTTCCCAAATAATCCATGGGAAGTGAATAATAGGATGACTTATGAGTACTAAAGAAGATGATGAAGGAAGAGGAAAGGAAGTGTTGTGAGCACCACATTTCATGAGGATGAAAGTCACTGATCCTAAATGACCATACCTTTGCACTCAACCCCATTACAAGCCTTGAAAAGACCTTTTTGAGCTTGAGTGAGCTGAAACAAATGTCGATTGGAAAATACGGGCAAACCTATGGGTAAAATTATGCATTGTGTTCCTCTTTTTGAGTGTGAGCGTTGCATTTGATTCCAAAACTTTAAATTGTGAACCATTTTGCGAATATGGAATCTTTCTTTGTGTGAGGGCATTTGAACACTGTTGGTGAGCTTGAACTTGCATTTTAAGCAAGTATTGTGAGCATGAGATTCTTTGATAATGGTGAGTCACAACTTGAATCTTTGAGTGCACAATTGATCTTTGCATGAGTAAAGTGAGTCTTGTTGTGTGCATTCATGATTGATTCTTGTGTAGCACTGTTTGAGACACCCTTTTTGAACAATTGAACTCGAGTTTCTTGAGGACAAGCAAAAGTTTAAGTTAGGGGTGTTGATGAGTCCACAATTTGGACTCATTTATGCTATATTTTGATAGAATTAGTGTCCTCAAATGCATATTTTGTCTCTATATCTGATGAAAATCCTTAAGTTTCAGGTATTTGAGTTGAGATACAAAGCATGGACGCTATCGAGCAAAAAGGAACAAAGTGGATGAAAGAAGAAAGAAAAGACGGCCTGACGATTGCCTAATCCATTACGCGTGTCGCCGAAAGGCCTACAACCTCACCTAATGTTCCAGTGTGCTTAGCCCTGAAGAAAAAGGTCAAGTCTGTGAGGAAAGGGAGTAGTCGGTGAATCACCGAGCAGTTCCACGAAGCATCACCATATCGCCCAATGATTTAGAATGCGAAGATGCTGAAGGCAAAAGCTAAAAGGCGAGGTACCAGACCAAAGGGCAGATCATCGAGTAGTTTGGCGATACCGACTAACTGCGCCCTGTGGATCCTTTGCAACATACTTTTTGACAGCTATAAATACCCGCTTAAATCTGTAGCTTAGTATCAAGCTGTTGGAGAACTGAACTAAGTTTTAGAATAGAACAATTTTTACATTTTTGGAGACATTATTCTTGAGCCTTCAAGATTCAAAGGGTTTCAACTCCAAGAAATTGGAAGTGGGTTTTCAAGAATCTTCATCCTTGATGTGTTTAAAGACTTTATTTATCGTACCAATTTGATGGTAACACCTTTTGGTATCAATTTTTATCTCTTTTTTATGTCTAGCTAAAACCCCAATTCTTGAGGTGAAATTTTGTGAATATGAGTTAGATTATCTGTTGGGTCTTGCTTGTTGATGGTTTATTTGTTGTTTAAATGTGATTTCATTTGGTAGTTGTGTATGAACTTAATGGAGTTGTAGTTGCAAATACGATTTCATCTTAGTGTTTTCGGCTTGCTCGAGAGAGAGGTCATAAAACTAAGACTACTAAATTGATAACCGGTGGTATTGTGTTGACATGGATTCAGTTCAAGAGAGTGAATCCTAGTCCTTCTCTCACATATTCAACTAGGGAGAGTGAATGGGCTAAGGTGGAGGCTGTGCTTAAAGCGGTAACTCAGTGTTCGAGAGAAACTGAGTCGATTCGAGGTAAGTTCCTCGAGAGAGAATTTACCCCCACTATAGTCTAGCCTAGTCACAAATACTCAACAATTTACTATCAAAAGCATATACCCAACAATTTAGTTTATCCCGTATTCCTATCACATCCCAAGAATCCCGTCTCTCTATCTAGTTTTTGTATATTTTCGCTGTTTGTAGTTGTTAATTAATACAAAAACCCCATTGATGATTGAAGCTTGCGTCACCCCCTTTAGATTTAGTATGTTTATATTCAATAATGTCTATAGCTATGACTAATTAGAACTAAATTTTATTTTTCTATTAATTCTCAAAACCACTCCCTTGGAACTCGACCCCAACCCTTGGTTGGGTTACCTTACTATTGTACGATCGTAGACACTCGAATTGGAAGTTGTATATTGATTATGCAAACACCAATGACACCGGATTCACATGGTCTATGTCGGTTAAGGCTATTTTCCCTACAAAAAAGAATGTCATCATTCTGATCGTGACTTGAAAAAAGAAAGAAGAGAAGGAACTTGGAGTTGGCGCCCACATAACGGATTCCTTGCTTACCAAGCCATTCTGGCTTTTCGCTCCTCTCCTTACAGTCAAGTGGCTGAACGCCCCTTGAATCTTCCTTGAGTTGACGTCACTGGGACATCTACCGCTTGGATCCTGCCTTGTTAGTCATCCGTAGAGCTAAAGGGAATTTTGGAAGCCATTCCATTACAAGATTATGAATTATGACAAGAACATGAACTATACTTATGACTTCTCAAGAAGTTCTACTTAGTGTGAGTGGGGGTATGGGACTTCACTTATGCATTGCACAAGTAGGCTTTGGAAAGGGGTTATAATGTGGTTTTCTTATGCTATGAAGATATATGAATTTATGCATGTATGATATGGATTGTTGCTAAGAGTGACCTTACTGGCTACAAGCTATGAACATGAATGTTTACTTGTCTATTAGTATTGGCGATGGATGAGGTCAAGGTATGGTATGTATAATTATGGTGGCCTAAAAGTGATACTTAGTACTAGATGGGATTATGGGATCTTGTCTATGCATTGCACAAGTATGGCTTAGGGTTGCTTATGAATTGGTTTGACTTATGTATTTACACTATTGTGCATGATGACTCTTAAAAATGATAAACAACATGGTTTCAACTAAAATATCCCTTTTTGCATGTTATAAGGATTTTTATGCATGGCTTCCATACCTAGTACAATTTTGTACTAACTCATATTTTCTACATTTTTCGATAAGTATAGGTCGCAATTGTTGAGTTGTGCTTCCTTCTTGATCAAATCTTGGATTGACTATTCTCTATGCTTTTAGTGAGTCCTCATGGTTCGAGGATGAAAGTTGTTGATTCTAGTTTCTTTCTTACTTTCTTTTTGAGACTATGTTGAAAAGGGCTGTGACCCTTATTGATATTCAATTGTATTAGCTGGTTTAATGAGACAATGTCTAGACTTCTATTTGATTTTATATAAGACTTCGATTGTAAAAAGTTTTAATTCCGTGTCATTTCTATTACTTATATTTATGATATGCTAAGGGCTTGTATGAGATCCCTTCGGGGTCAAGTACGCCGTGTTACATCTAGGGGGTACCCTTGGGTCGTGACAGTGGATGTAGTGAGGTTGTGGGCTGATTTTTGTAGTTAGCATGTTGAGGTTCGAAAGAACTCAATTGAAGCGAGATAGTTGTTCAAGAGAAAATTATCTTATCTAAGGCCCATCCTACCCATGAGGATTCAGTAACTATTGTTAATCACCTAACACCCATTTAACAAGAATTTGGCAATTGGTTGGTCATTCTCCAAGTCCCTTTTACTCATTTGACTTATCTTGTTGATTGTTATTGTTGACATTTTATGTCAACCTCTTGATTTAATTAAAAGATTTCCGATAACTTCTATTACTACAATCACTTAAATCACATTTACAACTTCATATTTGAATTCAAACTTGTACCGCTCCCTGTGGGTTCAACTCCAACTCAATTATTGGATTTATACTAATTAACGATCATTTACACCTAGAATAGGATGAGGTGTATTTGAAACGTTAATCAAAATAGCGCCGCTGCCGAGGAGTGGTGTTGTTTGAAATTCTTCTATTGAAGTTTGAATTGCGATTTCTTTGTATTGTAGTTGAATCAACTTACTCTTGTTTTGTGAGCTGTTGTGCTTAGGTAACAGGATGAGTGTAAGTGAAAGTACAGTGAACAAACTTTATCACCAAGATGGTGGTGATGAAGTCTTGCAAGCCAATGAAGCTCTATTGAGGGGCATAGGTGCTATTCGCCTACCTCCGGCTGAAAACCATGTTGCATTACATGTGAAAAGCACAATGTTACAACTCTTGCTAGCTAAAGGCATATTTGGAGGGTTAGATCATGAGGACCCTCATGAGCACTTTCGGAACTTTGTGGAGATGTGCAGTCCATTCTCAGCCGTCTAGGAGTCCGTCAAAGTGAAGCTTACATGGGGATGGTTCTGGAAACCTACCACGAGCCCCTCAACGGAATGTGGTCCCCTTCACGACTAATCTAGGGATTCGTGGAGGGTTCCATAGTCCACTTTTTGGGCTTGTGAGTTTCCCACTTGACCCATTTCTAGCCTTACCGGAATCCAAGGTGTTACATTATCTCCCCCTTGAGAACATTTTTCGTGGAATGCAACTCAAACTAGCATGAAAGAGTAAGAGAGAACCAAGCAACCCAATCATTAATGCAACTTCATCTAAAAGAACATCAACAAGGAGGAACCTCGACTCCAAGCTAGAACATATTCAAAACATCATATGGAAGATAGGAACTAGACCTAGCAGCCCAACATGAAAGCAATCATATAAATGCACATATTCGAGGAGGAAACTCCATCTCCAAGCTAAAGCAAACTTTTAAAAACAACTTTTCACAAGAAAAACATACATGATCATACTCAAATGGACATAATCATGAAGAAATCAATTAAACTAAATCATATTTTTGAAAATTCAAATTTTCCATGAACATGCATGCATTAGGAAACATGAGGATGACTAAGACACCTGAATCCTAAAGAGTGAACCATGAGGAGCTAAGACCTCAAGCTAGACTCGAAGATAAAGGAAATATGTGGGGATACTAAGAAGTCATATCGCCTCCAACTTTCACTCATCTAACCATAACAAAGAATTCTTCCAAAACCAACATAGTTCTACTCACGTACCAACCATGAAGCACACTATCTCCCCCATGGGAGAAAACCCCACTAGTCTTTTCAAATTCATCTCCCTCAATATAAACATAACACCAACATCTTAACAACCACTAAATCATTGATACAAGTAGAAACCTAAGAAGTTTCCACAAGGATTTTCAATGACTACTTTAAACACAATCACCATACATGGAGTTCTTACCATATCAAATGAAACACTCAACGTCAACCAATATGTAACCATAAGCTAAAACAAAAACTTTAACTGACCAATCACCACATTCGGGGAACCCTAATGATCTTGTCGAGTTTGAAGAACATAAAGCCTATCTTGTTTCCAACCACCACTATGACCGGAGAAAAGGTAAGGTTTAGCCCGTCGACGACTATCTCCCTCATTTCTAGCAACCGAAGGACAATTCCTTTTTTTATGATCAATCTTACCACAACCAAAACAAACATTCGAACCGACTAGCATTTACCATCATGTCTTCTCCCACACTCCCTACACTTGGGCCACATTTGCTCACTACCACCCTTACCTTGAGAACAATTTCCTCCATCAGACCTTGAATGTGAAGACTCACCATCATCCATTCTTTCCCTCTTTGAATCCTTAGTTTTCTCCTTAAGTTTTTCTTCTTTTATTTGTTGTGCATGTATCATTAACTGGGAAACATCCATCTCCTTGACAAGCATGGTGGTTAGGCATTCTTTGCCCACTAAGTCAGAAGCACCCGACAAAAACTTACTCAGCCTTTCCCTTGGATCGACAACCATAGTTGGAGCATATTTAGACAATTGCGTGAATTTCACAGCATACTCCTTCACACTCATATCAACTTGGCAAAGGTTAATGAACTCTAGTACTTTTACTCTCATCTCAATGAAGAAAGAACATATCAAGAAAAGTAACCTTAAATTTTTCCCAATCAAGAGGACCCTCATATACCACCCTCTTTTCTTTCCATTAGTTGAACCAAACTTGAGCAACACCCTTAAGTTGATAAGCGGCAAATTCTGCCTTTTCTAGTGGCGTCACTCCCATGATCATCAACACTTTATACACCTCATCAATGAACTCTTGAGTATCTTCCTTAACATTAGACCCATGAATTACTGTAGGATTCATTCTAATAAAGTACCTCACCCTTTATCGTACCCATCCTTGAATTCACGGGAGCCACAACCTCTCTATTTGTTTGAGCCATCATAGCTTAAACCAATGCATGATATGCGGCTCAAAACTCATCATTAGTCACCTCCTCGGTCGAAGGGTTGACCGGCACTTGGGGAACCTCTTGTCTCACATTCTCACGAATATTCCTATTCCTTCTCACAGTATTCCTTTGTGGAGGCATATTCTGAAAAACCAAAAATTAGGGTTAGAAGAGAAAGACACCTCGAGTTACACTCTATCACACGACTTTAGAATAATAAAAGAAGTGAAGTTTCCTAAACATCTTATAGCCTCTTATTCATAAATGTTGTGCACTTCACACTCATGAGCAAAAATCACATCCTAGGACCATTCTAAACCTTGTGCTCTAATTACAAAGTTTGTCACGACCCAGGGGTACACCCTAGATGTAACATGGCGTATAGGACCCCGAGAGGCCCCATACAATCCATTTAGCATTCACAACATAAGAAATAGAAAAAAGGAATTAAAACAACATTTCAAGTCCAACACATATTATAAATGTAAAGCGGAATTCCAAACACTTTGTCTCAATAGCTATCTAACACAATAGAATCAAATTGGGCCTAGCCCATACATCATATCCAAAACTAAAAATAAGGAAGAAGACTGAAAAAATAATAAAAGTCCATCCTTGAAGCATGAGGACTCACCAAAGCTAGGATACCTCGATATCAACCACTAGTCATGAAACTGAGAACCTTGACTGTCGGGCCCTACATTTGGGGAAATGTAGGAAAAAGTATGCGTTAGTACAAAATAATGTACCAAGTATGATAGACATGCATAAAACATTTAAATCATGCTAAAAAGGGATATTTTCATAAGTATGCAATGATCAAGCTAAAACATGCATTTTGGGAGTTAGAAAACCATATGTCATAAAACCATGATCAATGCAAGGGAACATCATCTTTGAACACATGTGAGATACTTCTTAAAGTAACCTTAGTTCATTATTATTGAGGGAATGAGCCTTAATCGATATAAAGACCATGTGAGCTACTATAACATGATCCCCCGGTGTTGCCCACACCGAAAAGGGTTGTCCTACTTGCCAAGGTAGAACCATGAACTTCTAGCTTAAGTGGATCCACTAGATAATGTCTATCTAGACAATTATTCGATGGGGGCACATAGGTAAGGGATAATGAGATTGCTTCTAGAAACCCGGCCTCAACTCGAGATAACTTCAGTCTCAAAATACTCTTTGTCCTAAACATAAATTTCCACGGAGTAGTTATTAAGGCTTGGTTTATCTTATCTTTAAATGACATGGGTAGTCGCCCCTCATCTTATCATAGGATAGATTCTTAGATCATGCGTGAGAAAAGCTTTCACCGTCCATGATCTTTTCATACTAGCTCATAAAGGAACATGGGTAATCGCCTTTTGTTTCTTCATTAGATTAGCTTCTCAGCATTGGTTCATTTTAGGTGAGAAAGCCTTTCAACCCTAAGAACACTTACTATATGATAATACCTTTAACAATCATGCTTTCATGTGTATATGAGTAAATCCTTTCAACAACACAATATCAACATCATCATTGATACTTTACCCTCAAAGCATCTTTAAAAGATTTGCATAGATTTCATAAGAACATGCATAATTTCATAATTCACCTTCAAAGGTTCCAAACCCATTTTCAATAATCAACATCTAAAAGTCATGGGTTAGATATGGGTTCATAGAATTTCATCATAAAATCATATAATTCTATCAATTGATGGTTGCCTTAATAAAAAAAATCTTTCATAATCCAAACCCACATTATATCATCATAATTGGAAAATATGGGATATACATGGGTTCATGGGGAATCATCATAAAAATCATAGTATTTCATTAATTCATGCATAAGAGATCATAATTCAATCATTTAAATCAACATTGAAGAGAACCCATGGCAATTGGAGAAAACCCAAACTCAATTAGGGATTTCTAACTTTAAAAATAGGAGAATTTGGGAACTCCATGGATGAAAACTATCATACCTTGATGCAAAAGTCTTGAAAGCAATGGAGGATTTAGAGACTTGATCTTGAAACCCTAGATTTCTTCTTCAATTTCTAGAGAGAGAAATCTTTGAGATGAGGAGCTTGATCTTCTTTGGGAAATTTAAGATACTGAATTTAGTTTGGGTTATTTGGGGGTTTAGAATTATTATGCAGGGCTTTAGGTAAAGGAAAAATGACTTAGTATTGAGTTAAAACAATTGGGAAAAGACCCAATCACCATTGTTTAAAAACTGCCGAATTGGCTCACGAGAAGCCCATCACGGGTCTTTATGAAATTCAAACTGACATTGCTTCCCTATTTTGGGCATAACTTTTTACTTCGAGATGGAAATTGGGGAAACTCGGTGGCGTTGGAAAGAGGACTCAGAGACCTTTAATTTGATAGGTCATGAGCCAGCTAAATCATTTTGTGCTAAAAGATATGTGTTTGAAGTTTACCGTAAACTCTAAGTCTAATGAAAACATTTCACAAATGACCTCAAGGTCCGTGTGTGCATTCACGGGCCATTGTGATGCCCGTGGCCCTTGACCAGTATATAGGGGAGGATCCCTACTTACTTGACCACCTTCACGACTACTTTGACGGACCGTCAACCTTACCACGAGCCGTCTAGGTGTCCGTCAAAGTGAAGCTTACATGGGGAAGGCTTTGAAAACCTACCACAAGCCCCTCAATGGACCGTGGTCGCCTTCATGGCCCGTCTAGGGCTCCGTGTAGGGTTCCATAGTCCATTTTTTGGGATTGCGAATTTCCCTCTTTATTCATTTCTAACCTTTCCCGAATTTGAGGTGTTACATGTGGGTTTAACCTCCTCTGGTGCTCTATACTCAAACTGCAATCCTTCTCAAGTTGGATTTTATGAGTACAAATACCCGGGGGTATTACAATGATATCAGGAATAGTCCTACCAATTGCCTTTTTGTACCTTGTTAGGACTTCGATTACAACTTGCACATGTTCATCATTCTGATCTTCAGCCAAAATGACTGGCAATGTGTTATTAGTACCCAAAAATACATACCTTAGGTGACTGGGTAGTTGTTTCAGCTCATGTACAGGTGGTTCCTCAATAGACGGCTTTGCAGGAGGATTTTGCTTATTTTTCAGGTTTAAGTACAATTTCATTGGATCATAAGAATGTGACTTCATGCCTTGTAGAGCATTTAGAGTCTCCACATAATCATCCCGTAAGTTTTCTTCAAAACTCATTATCACAGATGCCAATGTTTCCACAGCGAACCTTTCCTCAACTGCAGCTTCTAGATCCCCTTCATCAATGACATCTATTGGAGACACCACATTCTTGTCCTGTGGTTGCTTCATATACCTCCATGTTTTAAATTTTACCTTTTTATTGTTGAGTCTGAATTTTAGCTCTCCACTCTCAATATAAACTAAAGCTCGCTTTGTGGCTAAACATTGCCTCCCTAATATTATGGGAACCTCAAAATCTACCTCGCAATCTAGGATCACGAAGTCGGTCAGAAAAATAAAGTTGTCCACTTTTACGAGCACAACACATAAAATACCCACATGTTATTTCTCTAACCTATCTTTCATCTTCAACCTCATCGCCATAGGTTTTGGACCACCCAAACCCATTTGCTTATATATAGCAGAGGGATCAGATTGATGCTGGCCCTTAGATTAGATAAGGCTTTTGCAAACTCGAATACGCCGATGGTGCATAGTATAGTGAAAGCACCTGGGTCCTCCTTCTTCTGCATAAGGGATCTTGTAGCGATGACACTACATTGATGGACATTGTTGGTCGGTTCCAAACTTACAACTCTCTTATTTTTCACTAAGTCCTTCATGAACTTCGAATATCCTGACATCTTCTCCAGAGCTTCTACCAACGGGATGCTCACTGATAACTGCCTCAGCATGGTTATAAACTTTGCAAACTTCTCATCTTCAGTTTTCTTCTTGAGTCTTTATGGATATGGAAGAGGTGGTCTTGGTATCTGCTGTAAAGGCAAAGTTGCCTCTGTTTCTATTTCCTTTACCTTAGCTGGCTTCTCTGTTGGTTGAGCCATCCCTGTATCATTTGCACATTCAGATTTAACCTATGCTTCCTCATTTCTCCCTATGCTCTATTCTTTCTCAATACCTGCAGGTTTAGATTCATTCAAGATCTTACCACTTCTGGTAGTAATTGTCATGCATTTCCCATCCTTTTTTGGGTTCTGAATAATGTCACTTGGCAGTGAACTTTTCTTCCTTGGATTTAGCAATGTTGATAGTTGTCCCAACAGCTGCTCCAACTGCTTGATAGAAGTGGTGTGGGAATCCACCAGCTGACTCATACTTGAAAAATCACTCTTTATTTCTTTTACACCTGCATTAATTGATTCAACCTTTTGCAGCACCTTAGCTAACATATCCTCTATTTTGGACCCTCTGGAATTACCCCCTACTTGATCTCTATTAACTGGAGGCACATATACACCATTGTGGTCATTTCTGCATCCATCTATGTTCTGCCAGTTGCCTTGTTCTCTGTTTCCTCATCTTTCATATTGCCCTTCTCTTGGGTAGCTCCAACCTTGATTTCTAGAATTATATCCTTGGTTTCCCAAGTTATAATTCCAGAAACCCCCCCTGATTACTCAAGTATTTTTCCTCCTCATCTATGTCAATGTACTGATCTTCATACCTCTGTGATGCACCGACAACATTAACCTTCTGTGAACTGGACATAATGTGTTTTGTGAACAAATCCATTTGAGTCCTCATGTGGGCCATGTCTTGGTTCCTTTCTTCTTCCATTCAGCTGAAAACTCGAATGTGAACCCAAGATATCCGACCTCAGCATCTATGCTGTGCCATGCTCTATTGTTCTTCGATACTTCATCCATTATTTGCATAGTTTCTGGGAACTGCTTTCCTCATGAATGAACCTCCACAAACTGCATCAACGACATATTTAGTGACATAATTCAGTGATCTATAAAATTCCTATTTTAAATGTCTTTCAGTAAGACCATGGTTTGGGCACTTCTTCAGCTTTTGGTTGAATCACCACCAAGTATCATGCATTGCTTCCCTTGGTTATTGCTTGTGTGCACTTATCTCATCTTTCATTTGTAGTTCTTTTGATTCAAGATAGAGCTGAAGGCTTCCCTTAATTCAGTCTAAGTTCTGATTGAATCATCTGGCAGTTCATTTAACCAGTTCATCGCCTCCCATTTAGAGACAATGGAAATAACTTCAGTCTAATAGCTGTCTGACTAACCCCAGGGATTTCTTGTGACTTGCATATTGCTATGAAGTTCATTAAATGTTAGTTGGCATCATCACCATATTCACGTATGAGCATTCCCTTCAAGTTCAGCAGCTGAATCATCATACTGGTAATTACGAATTTCACACCTAGAGGTAATACATGTAGCACTATTGCTCCAGTGGCTCTAACTCCATCCAAGTCTAAGCCATCTTCTTCGAACCCCATATGAGTTGGTTGTTGTGCTCGAACCCTTGGAGCTAGTGGCTGTTGGTGGGGAAGAGCTATCTCTTCTACTCCTTCATGTTCCTCCACCACCCTAGGTGGGTCATTAAAAATGTTTTGTTGAGCACCTCTAGCAGCTCTCTCAGCCTCAAGTCCTACTCTTTGCCTCTGAGCCTCAACTTCATGTGTATTCACTATCTTGCGGATAGCTTTTTAAGTTCTGGGTAGTAAGGAATCAATGAAGCTCCCTTACTTCTGGTATTTAACATGCACTATTGAGAGCACCTGTCAAAGACACAGAAAAAGAAGAAGGCATAAAATTAGAAAATATAACTACAATTAGAATATCTGAATTGAAATTCCTCGGTAGCGGTGCCAAAATTTGATACGTCCAAACTTACACTTTAATTAAGAAGTGAAAATCATCAATGTTGAGGTCGATCCCACAGAGAATTGTAATGACCCAGAAAATGATAGCAATAACTAGAGCCTTGATGTTTGGGTTAGTATGACTTTAGGTGGATGTCAGGGCTGTTTTGGGACGTATTTGAGCAAGGTAGAAGCCTAGGGTGCCATCAAGGTCTTAGACTAGCAAGATAAAGTGGAAGAAACCTTGTTCACCTAAGGACCTTTCGGCGATGGGCAGCCTTGTTCACCCAATGGGATGGGCGAGTCGCCCAATGACTCCCCACCTCGCCTAATAGACTGCCCACTTAGTGAGCCAACTGAAAAATTGGGTGAACCAAGGGTGTATTTGGCGAATCGCCTACTGCACTTGGCAAGCCCAAGGTTGCAAAGGCAGAACTATGTGCATGATCGCCAACTAGCTTGGCGTGTTTCCCTTCTTCCCTCCTATCTCCCAATGACCAGTCCACTTAGTGAGCTCACTAGAACAAAGGGCGGACCAAGGGTGCACTTGGCAAGTTGCCTAGTGCACTTGGTGAGCCCAAATGTCCAATGGGCGAACTAAAATGGGCAAGGGATGAAATTTTAAGTTAAGACTTTGGGGGTCCTTAACTCTTTTCTAAAATTGACCCTACACTATTCCATTCTTTTCCTAGCAACTATATACCATTTTAAGACCTAAATTCCATTCATTAAATTAATTCCAAATAGAATAAAAAGAAGGTCTTCGTCTCTCAATAGTTCTCTCTCTAGCTCAAGAAAGAAGAAGAAGAGGTGAAAGCTAGGGTTTGGTGATTTCAAGGTGGTTCTTCCTCAAATTTCTCGGAGAAACTTTGTAAAGGTATGGTGGTCTTGATCCTTGTCTAATTTTCCATTGAAGGAGCCATATCCAAATTGATTTCAAAGTATGAAAAATCTAGGGTTTTACTCAATCTGATGGCTTCTTTCATCAGATGTTTTCAAAAGGTTTCTAATGAAGAGCTTTGATTATATTGATGTTTAATTGATTATTTAAGATGACTTTTACTCTATGAACCCATGATTTCTCTCAACTCCAAAATTGTGTCATTATGAAGTGGATTTGTTGTTTATGGAAGCTTATGATTGGAATATGTCTAAATGACTTTGGGTTATTGGATGGTATTCTTGTTTATGCTTAAGTATGGTAAATTGATGATGAATTGATGACTTGTGATCATGGCCTTGAAAGGGCAAGTTAAGATTTATTTCTTGAATTGTGAATTAGTTGTTGATCCACTTGAAAGGTGGAGGTGTTTACTTACTATGTACATTGTGACCATGGCTTGAAGGCTTAATGTGAGGAATTGAAGTATTAACTTGTTGTTGTATATATGAATGTGAAGTGCAGCATGTGTGTGATCTAAATTAATGAATGATGATCATTATTAGAGGCTAATTTGTGTTAGGATTGAATGTTATCTCTCTATTAATAGTTGTAAATGATGCTGATTAAGTTAAAGTCTATTCTCACATACACACACATGAATGAATGAACGAACGAATGAGTTTAATAAAAATGTTATGAATGTGGAGTCTATTGAAAGGCTATTTCTCAATTGTACTCTAAGAATGAACAGACTTGTTGTGAAAGGAATTTCTCACAATAAGGGGATTCAAAGGTGAAAGGCTATTCTCATCTTTGAATCTATGAGCTTTATAATTAATGAATGAATGTTTGGATCGGGATGGATGCTCATCTGAGTTGAGATGGGGTATCTAGAAGCAATCCTTTTTCCCATAATACACTAATGTAATGAATGTAATGTACTGCATGGGGAATAATGCCAAGCATCGAGTGGATATTGATTGGGATGGGTGTTCATCTGAATTAAGGCAGGGAATCTAGTAGGAATCTCTTGAGATGGATGCTCATCTGAGTTGAGGCGGGGCATCTAGTAGCAATATCCCTATCCCTTAAACTATGTACCCACACAGGTCTAGCTAGTGGATCCACTTAAGGCTAAAAAAACGATGGTCCTAGCTTAGGCAAGTAGGAATCCCTTTATCCGGTGAGGGAGACACCAGGATTCCATATCAAGCTCACATGGTCTATGTCGGTTAAGGCTTACCCCCACAACTAATGTTAATAAACTATGTAATCTTAATGATGTACTACTTAGTGTAGGTGGTGGAATGGGACGCCTTCTAGGAATTGCATAAGTAGACACTTGAGAGAGGTCACAGTGTGTTCCTTATAATGTTAATGTAATGAATGGACTATTACGATCATGTTAATAAAGAATGTTGAATCTTAATTGCTTATATGCTTAAATGTAAAGATGCATGCTATACTTGGATTGTATTATGAGTTACTTCCTTGTCATGACTATTGTATATTAATGTGCCTTATCTATGGTGACTTCAAAGGAGTACTTAGGATGAGTAGTAGTATGGGATGCTACTTGCACATTGCACAAGTATGACATAGAGTTGTCTTAGATGTTGGTCTAAATGTGATAACGTGATTCATGTAATGTTTATGTCTCTTGAATGCTTTATTGTGTACAGGTTCTTACCTATTGAAGCCTTGAGGAATACATAAGTGTGGGATGAAGAGCTAGTATGGGCTGCCACTTCATGTCTTACTTAGGTGTATCTTAGGTTAACTTTAGATAGGAGTCCTAAGATGATGAAATGACTTACTTGGCGAATATGTTTAGGTGTTGTATGTTGGTACTAGTTGAGAATGATTACTAGTAATGTGAGGCATGATAAATGGTAAGTTCATTTTTGGTGATCTTAAGGTGGTACCTTACTATGGGCGGTGGTATGGGACGCTACCCATACATTGCACAAGGTATAAATTGAGGGTTACTTGAGGTGGAGGCTCAAAATAAAGGTAAAGGGTTGTATTTGATTTTGGTCAAATATTAATTATGTGACTTTGTATGTTGGTTGTGACTTATATTATGCCTCCTGTATCAATGTTCATGAAGTTTTACAAAAATGGAATAAAAGATTGACTTCTAAATGAAATGTCCGTTTTAAGCATGGTTTTGCATGGTCATCATACTTAGTACATTTCTGTGTGCTAACCCATATTCTATTATTTTTACTACAAGTGTAGGTTGCGGTAATTGAGTATCTCTCTAGATGGATCTTGGACTAAACTTCTTCCAAGACATCTTTCGGGTATGTCCTCATAAATCGAGGACAAGGACTTTTAGTGTTTCTAGTGTATGTCCTTTATGTTTTAATACTATTGTTAAGACTTCGTTTGTAAAAGGGCCATGACCCTATCTTGGTAAGTGTTGTCTTAAGATGGCCATGTGAGACTTTAGTATTCCGCTTCTTTATAAATGAATTTTTGATTATTGGTTTTATTAATAAAAGTTTTAATTCCGCACTGTTTTATTACCTATGCGATGAATGAGTGCTATGAGGCTTGTATAAGACCCCCCTTCTGGGTCGAGTACGCCGTGTCACATCCGAGGCCTAGAATCGGGTCATGACAAGAATTTACTGACAGAAATAGTTTCACTTTCGCGTTTATTCAGTTGTTGTTATTATTTCCTAAAAAAGTAATTGCGAAATGTTAAATGGGTTTCGGTGTAGTTTTCAAGTAACTTATGTTTGTTATGTTTTTCAGATTAACACAAGTGACATGATTTTAACTTCAAGGTTGTGATGAGAGATGAATGAAACCAGGGTTGTGTTTCCCATGACTTTACATTTAGTGTTGATTCGTGAACAATTTCCGATTGATTGTTTCTTAGCAGATTACCGATGAGTTAAATGTATCTAACACCTCTCAGTATTGTGAGTTAACTTCTACTCGAATCCTCTCGGTCTTAGAGTATTATCTGCTTCTATCCTCACATGTTTTGGTGTCAAAAATCTCTTCTCTCGAAATCTAATTTTCACTTCAAACCAACAAATTAATTCTATTTTTACCTAACTAGCGCTTTTCTCTAGAACAAGTGATAGATTCAGGAAAGTTCTAATGTGTGAACTCATTAGAAAGAATGACTATCAAAAGTATGAATTATATTTTGCAAATAATAATCGCACTCTACTTGTTCTGTGAATCTACTCTTAGGTTACCACCATGGTGATTAACATTTCAAATACACCTCATCCAATTCTAGGTGCAAACGATCGTTAAACAATATAAAACCCAACAATTGAGTTTGGGTCAAATCCCACGGGGAGAGGTACATGTTCAAAATTTAATTAAGAAGTACAAATGTGATCTAACTAGCTATAGGAATAGATGTTATCGGAAAAAGACATATCAAATAAAAGGGGTGATACGAATATCAAATGGCGGTTTTTGGTTTGCAATTATCAACTACAATTAGTCAAATAGTAATGAGATAACAATAGGGAGAGACATTCTCGGGATGTGATCGACTATAGGTGATTTTCAATTTATGGGTAATTGAAAATACTAGTAAACAACTAAATATCAGTGGGTAGGCTAGACTATAACTGAAATAGCTTTCTCTCGAACAACTATTCCGCTTCAAGTGATTTCTCTCGAACATCAACAAGCATAGCAATTAAGAAAAACCCAAAACCTTAATGTATCTTCTCTCTCGAGCAAGATGGGTAGGACTGTGTGTAGGATTCACTCTCTTGAGCTGAACCCATATCAACCCAATACACACAAAACATTAATCAGTAATTTTTGTTTTAAAACCTCTCTTTCGATCAAGCAAAGGACACTTAAATAGAAAAGCATTTACAACTACAATTCAGAAATTAAACCACAATTAATGATTAAACCCACTTCAAAATAGCATGTAGACTAGTAATTAACAATACCCACACACTAATTCAACCCATAATCACATGATCACACCCCATGAATTGGGGTTTTAGCCGAACATCATAAAAAGATAAAAATTGTTACCTAATCGATTAGCCATCAACTACGTAAGAGGAATTCAAGCTTTACAATGTTCCAATTCAAAGAAAATTTGGAACCCACTTGCAAAATCTCGAAGATAAGTCTCAAAACTTTCAAGTCTCCTAAGAAAGTTGTTCTAGACTAAAAGTTTGATTCAAAAGATATTTAAAAATCGATTCCAGATATACTAAACTAAATGTTCAAAATCTTATTTATAGTTTCCAAAAAGAAGCCACGAAGGTGAAGTAAGTCGGGCTCACCAAACCACTTGGCGAGCCGCTCTTTGATCTCTTCCATCGCCTTTTCACCTTGACATTCAACATCCTCAAGGTCTGTAACTTTGGGAGATCTATCTTGGCTTCATGGAACTGCTCGATGATCCGCCGACTGGGTTCTTTCATTCAAGGCTTGGCATAGTGGAACAAACGGTGGTCTAATAGCCACTAGGCGAGTCGCCAAATGCTCTTTGTGATCACCAGGCTTGCCTTGCTTCATTCTTTCCCCTTGTTTTGTTCCTTTTTGCCTGTTAGTGTCCTTTATTTGCTCCTCAATCTATATACCTGAAAATCAAGGCATTAACATCAGTTTATAGCATAAATTAGGCATTTGAGGAAACTAAATCTATCAAAAAAAATCCCTAAATGAGTCCAAATCTCGAAGTCATCACATTGTTCCAACAACCCTAGTTGTGGTATTTATCTACTCATGCCTTCAATCGAATAAGAGAAAATATATGTTGAATAAATTAAAAGAGATCACTTACAAAGATTGTGAATTCAAAGAAAACTTGATATTCAAACACAAAATCAAAATCATCAAGTCTTGATCCAAAGTTAATCGATAAAAACCAAAGTAGAGAATATGGAAAGTAGTCTATCGTTCAAGATATCACGAGATAATTCAAAAATTAAACCTAATTAATTCAAATAGTCTGTCAAAAAATAGTCCTACTCAAAGTAGGATTGACGTGTCAGAATGTCACACGGATGGTACAACGGCCCGTCATGAGCTTCAAGGCCTGTGAGGCATGCCGTGATCTCACACTTAGACAGTGTGAGACTCATTTTTATAATTTCTTCCATGGGAAATCATACGACTTGTTTATTCTACCACGGTCCATCAAGGGTACCGTGGTCTTCGACCCAAACTTAATTGTTCAAGCTCTTCACACGAGAATCTTCTCACGACCTGCACAACGGGTCGTCAAGAGGACCACGACCTATATGGGTGTTCGTGGTCCTTACTTAGCCATACCCAAACTTATCTCCTTAAAGCCTTCACACTAGTCCTCCTTCACGAGCTTCAAGACAGACCATGAAAAAGACTATGGCCCGTCAAGGTCTCCATGCTTCTTACTTGGCCAATTTCAGCTTACTCTTCCATCACTACTTCAACTCCACGAGCCTCTAGACAGCTCGTCATCATGACCACGGCCCGTCTGGGCTCTGTGGTGCCTATTTTAGAATCATTTTCTTCTTTTTTCTTTTTATCTTATGCGTCCAAGTGTTTTGCCTGTTCAAACATTACCAAACACATCATATCCACATAAATACACTCGAGTTCTAGCATTAATCCTTAGTTTTGAAAGTCAAATGTGCCAAGATTTCACGGCACATCAATGTGTCCCGAAGTGAGGACTCCATAGCTGTCTGTACCATCATATCCTCTAGGTCCTATAAGTCATCATAAACTTCTACATCACGGGTACCAAGTTCCTCCTCATCAGTCTCGAGGGCATCAAACACAGTATCCTCATATGCCACAACAACATCTCCGGTCGTAGTAGCCGGAGGGATCTTAGAAATAGCTAGCAACTCTGTACTGGAGACCTCCATAAGGTCCCCCATGCCAAAAAACATAGACAGATCCATGGATTTAACCTCATCCACGTGACATCTCACATTAGAAACATCGGAGCTCAAAGCCGTAACATTATCAGACTGGCGCCCACACTGCTAACACGCTTTCGGTCTCACTATGAGGGCATCTAATGCTAAGCCATGCGTGGTGATAAACTCCCGGTGCTCTCTCAACTAAGCCCGTATAGGAGCTATGACAACAACAATGGACCTCTCAATCATTCCAGGGACAATAGCCTCTACCCTGGAGGCACGTACAACAGAAGATTGGGCCATTTGGCTCATCTTGAATAGTATAGGCTGGGTCAATGGGGGCCGGGAAGCAGCAACAAACATAGTAGAAGTAGTAGTTGCAACAGAAGTAGATGGAACAATAGTAGAAGTGCCAGGTTTACCTGAAGGCTCACTGGCCTGAGTAGGAGGGGTTGTGTCTGTCTATAGGATCTCCACGACGACAACCGGGGAAGTTTCCACCAGTGCAACTCTCTTCCTCTCAGCCTCATCTCTTGTTTACTCTAACTCGAACCTCTGGATATAAGTAGAGGGAGTGGGAGTCGCTTCCACATCCCTCTTCTCCATAAATGGCACTCGAGAACGCCGACACAATTCCGTGATCAGCACCGAGAATGGAAGTGAGGTCTGACTCTGCTTGGACCTCATGGACATCTCTTTCTCGATAATCAACCCGAGATTCAACCTATCCATTCTATGATGCATCCCAACAAGGACGCCATAGGATGCAGGAGTATGGACTCATTTGGTGAAGGCATCAAGGTGATGCTAATAAAGTCTAATCAATACCAGACAACCACATTCAAGTCCTTATTCTCTATCCGAACTTTTGGCTCGATCCATGGAGATTTGATGTGGGAGATCGGAAGAGCCAACCATCTATTAAAATCATCTTGTGTCTTCTTATGTATCTGATCTACAAAAATGTGGATGACATTCATAGTGCACCCCAGCACCTCATTAATGTCGGTGCTACTGCATTTGACCTTTCGACCGCGCACCACCACATGATCAACCGGTGTAAGGCCTTCTTTTTCCCCTTTGGCACTAATTCCCATATTGAGCGTAAAACTCTTGGACCCAAGAAGGTATATATGCGCCTCGGGATCGTGTAACATTCTCAAATTTGTGGAACTTGATGGTGTTCCACACTTACAGGTACCTGTCTACCACTCCTTCTGTAGACAACCTCTTCTCCTCTAAGATAGTGCTCAACCCGACATCCTTTAATCTGTTCAGCGATCGAGTGAGAGGTGCCTGTACTGGGGGTACTGGAGGTACCGTCTCAACTCTATTCTTTTGACACATCTGATCATCCTCTAGCTCAGAAAGGAAGAATGGCGATCTAGACCCTGAGTTTCCCTCATTGTTTGACTTTGGTGTGGTGAGGTGGGATTCATAGATTCCCATACTATCAGAGCTAGCCTCCGCTAGACTTGGATCAACATGCCACTTTCCCTTACTTTTGCTCTTCCCCCCTATCGGAGGAAGTTTTTCATGTGTAGCTCGTGAGGGAGCAACACCCTCATTTATCACTATTCCCCGTGCTCTTTTCCCGGGTGGTTGATTTCTTCCTGGAGCCTTAGGTCTCGCCATATCTTCAAAACAAAATAGCATAAACCAATAAGTTAGAAATAGTTCAAAAAATTATCAAAGTGTAAAATTTGTAAGAAAACTCGCCGACCAGTTCGGCGAGCCAAGTCGGGCACACTGAAAGTGAGAGAATAAAACTTCCCAGATATCAGCACAAGTCAGTGATACACAGGGCCTTTCGGCGATTCGCCGATCCCATTTAGCTCACTAAAGGTAGCTTGCCGAATGTTATAGAATATCTCCTAAAATTAGGGATGAGAAAGGGTGATTGAACAGACATTCGACGAGTCACTGAGTAAACTCAGTGAGCTCAGGAATATCGCCGAATGTTACAGAATAAAATCATCAAAAAAAAAGAAATAAGATGGCGATCCAGGAGTAAATTGGCGAACTGTCGAGCCATTTGGCGACTAAGCTCACCGACTGGTCTCTCGTGCCAGTTTTTGACCCGGCCTTCAAATTTTTACCCACAACCCACGATAATGAAAATTAAGCACTATTATATGCAATTAAGCCAAGACCCATATCAATAATGACCCCGAGGTTACTTAGACTTCCTCCAATTTGTCTAAAATTGACTAATCAACGCCTTTAGCCCTTAAGAATGATGTCACCAGCTCTATTATTGGTAAAATTTAGTTGATCTGTACAATTCGAGTTACTCAGACTTCACCCACACCAGACCCAACATACAACCAACATACACCCACGGTTTCAATGACTTTAAATAGAGAAATAAAAAAGATATGGGCTAAACACAAACATAAACATGATACGACAATAGCTCTCACTTAAACATCAATCAATTCCGTGCAATTATGCAACATATTAAACACTATTACGAGCATGTATCACAAATGACTAACAATCAAGGCAAGTTTAGTAGACCAACCTCAATAGGAGATGGAACAAACGCTAGGCAAGCAACTACAAAAAGAAAAAAATAGAAAATCCCCCGAGAAATTGATCCCCACACAAGAGTAACAAGCAAAAATACAATCTTGATATGAAGTGTAGGAGTTCAATGGTCGTAAAATAAGAAAGGAAAGGGAATTTTGAATTTAAAACGGTTAAGGCCCTTTTTGACCCTTAAGTTTGCGCCTTAGTCGGTAATAATGACTTATGTTGCCGACCATTTGGCAATGCGCCAAATGGTAATTTTGTCCGTTGAAGGTTACAGAACTTCTGCCATTTAGTTGGTCAAAACGGCGGTCCAGATCATGCTCACCTACCTGTTCGGCGAGTTGCTGAATAGTACCTGAGCTCGCCTAATTTCCTCCTTTCCCAAAACTTCAAATTTTCAACCTGCACATCTAACACCCATTATTAAAACAACAACATTAAAAACTAAAAACTTAGGTTGCCTCCCAAGAAGCACCTTATTTTAATTCATGGCACGATGAAGACACGCTTTCAAGATTCATTCTTTGGGCTGACCATGGTGTCACTAGGTAAGCTTATTTTTAATCTTGGGTTTAAAAATGAGTCGAGATGTGACCCATTTGTGATTCCAGCTGCTTAATCGACATCGAATGTGAGGTAACTATTTTGTTCAGAGATGAGATGTCATCTTTCATTTCCTTTAGCACTTTGTCCAATCTTTCCACTTTGTTGAGAATGCGTGCAAGCATATTTTCTTTGCATAAATTTTCAGGATCAACCCTTTGTTATTTTGGGTTTTGACGCTCATGAGGAGGTACATATCTTTCTTTGTCACCATCCCGCTCTCTCCAGTTCGTACCACGGTCACACCATTCCCTATCTCGGTCTATACAACTGTCATTGCGATCCCTATTGCATTGGTTCCCACCCGACCTTTGATTGTTCGGGCATAAATCTCTTCCTTGATTTGTTAGAAAGTGTACTTCCTCATTTTACATAGCTTCAAATTGCGCTTCATCAGAGTTCACTCCATTAACTCCAATCACATGCACATCCTTAGAACCACTACCCGTGACGTGTTTTGACAATAGATCCATTTGGGTCATCATCTTAGCTATGTTTGCATCCCGTTCTTGGTCTTTTTCCATTTGTTTCTTTGTTATCCTAAAGTTCAAAGGAGACACTTGATCTTCTCTAGTGTACTAAGCACGGTTAATTTTTATCATCTTATCAAGAAGAGTAGATGCTATTTCAAACGGTTGCTGCATGATTCCTCCTCGAATGAGCTGGTTTCACACATTTGTTAATTGAATCTAGACTCCAGTAGAAGTATTGTAAGAACACATTGTTCGGGAGTACATGAGTTGGACATTGGAGCAACAACTTCTGAAACCTCAGCCATGTCTCATGAATTGGTTCACCATCCACTCGTTTAAAGTTTTGAATATTATCTCTCAGCATCACCATTTTTGAGGGTGGAAAAAACCTTACATAAAATGGATGAGTGAGATCCTCACTAGAAGTGATTGAATACATTGGTAACTCAGCTAACCACTTTTTTGTTTCCCCCATTATGGAAAAAGAAAACAAACTAAGTCGAACCGACTCTTGAGAAATGTTCTTGAAAGAAAATGGCCCACACACATCCACAAAGTTTTAGATGTGGTCATGAGGATCCTCAGTAGCTAGACCTCCAAATATACCCTTCATTTGCAACAGTTGCAACATAGTGCTAGTCACATGAAACACTGCATTGCCCACAACTGGAGTCAATCGAATAGCACCAGACTTCCCAACTGATCTTCATTGATATCATTCAAGTTACCGATGTTATCATTGTGCCGAAGTTGGCTAGGATTGCTCGTATTAACACTCATCTCTTCACCTGTTTAAGAGCAGCCAAGAAAGCACAATTATTTTTTATTCAACTACAACACAATCATTTCACAACTAAACTTCACTAAAAGAATTATAAACACCAATCCCCGGCACCGATGCCATTTTTCATAACGCTCAACTACACTTCATACGATTCTAACTGTAGGCAGTCAAAATCAAGTATAAACCCAACAAAGAGTTAAGGTCGATCCCACAGGGAGTGATACGATAAAGAATTTGATTACGAAATGAAAAGAGTGTTCTAATCGCTTGTAGAAGTAGACATTTTTGAAACAATTAAAGTAAATGATAGGGGTTTGACAATTAATGTCAATTGGGGGAATTTGAGTGAACAATTAACAAATTCGAACAATTGGGACTAAACAAGTAGAGAGGGATCCTTGGGAGTGTGATCAATTAAATGCCAATTTAGCTAAATAGGTGATTATTACTTACAAAAAATCATTAAATCTTAGTGGGTAGGCTAGACTTTAGGTTTAATAGCCATTTCTTAATCAGCTATCACGAATCAAGTGAGTTCTCTCAAACCTCGACAAGCATTATAGATCTAAACAACCCAATAACTCAATTATTCTACTCTCTCAAGCTAGAATGGTAAGATTGAATTTAGACACACTTTCTCAAGCTAAGTCTATAATAACCCAATCACTACAATCATCGATTAATAATTTTAACTCTAAAACCTCTTTCTCAAGCAAGCTTAGAATACTAGGCTACAATTGTATTTGCAACTACAATTCATCAATTAAAACTCAACTATTAATTGGACCCACTTCAAATCAACATCAAAATTAGTAAATACTAACACCCATAAGCTAATTAAAGCATTCAATCACATAATCACACCCCTAAGAATGGGGGTTTTAGCCACACATGATAAAGAGCAAGAAATACTTATCAACTATGTTTTCCATCAGCTTGGGTACCAATCTACATGTCTTCAAAATGCACAAATGGAATTCCAAATCAAATACACCCTAAATCTCTACTCAAAAAGTCAAAGAATTGTGTGAGGGATCAAAAAACCAAAACTAGACAATGTGGGAACTCTCTAAACTTCAGAACTCCTTTTCTCCGTTTTAAAATCACATTTATATGTTCCTAGATTTTCAACTTTGGAACCATTCGGCGGAATAAGTTGACCTTCATCGACCAGGTTGGCGACTCACCCAGTGATCCTCTCCATTGCCTTCCTGGTTTTGCTTTCCCACTCATCCGTTATGTGACTTTAGGCGATCAAAACTTCTATTACCAATCCATTCAACGCGTCACCGAAACTCTAATTTCCTCGCTGAGTTGGCTTTGTCCATGGGCTGGCCTGCTGTTACTTTTGGCGAGCTGAAGAGCCACTCGATGACTCACCGAGTGGCTTTGGTGTCATCAACATTGTTTTTTTCAGGTTTTTCACACCTTTTTGCCCAGTAATGTCCTTGCGTTGCTTTTTTTCCTTCATTTCTGTAAATTAGCATTTAAACATTAGTTTAGAGCATAAAATAGGCATTGAGGACACTGAAACTCTACATATTTTACCCCAAATGATTCAAAATCCCCAACTGATTACCTTCCACGTCATTATTATCAACCACTAAAAGCTATGTTTGTCCTCGAACATAAGGAAGAAGAATGAAGAATAACCGATGTTACCAAAAGCCTGAGGTATGATCTTCTAGAGTCAGTGTTCATATCTCCAAGTGAACTTCTCCTTAAGACCATTCCATCAAGATCAACTAATAAGAACTGAACTTTCAAATCAAACTTGGGAAAATCTACAAATAAGAAGTAATTATCAAGCCACCGACTAGCCCACAAACCCATATGAACCAAAGCCCTCCAGACCATAACACAATCACCAAGATGAATCTTTTCTCACATTACCATGATTAAATCCAGAATCAATGTGAACCTGAACCAATTACCACACGCTCACAATGCACAAACCATTACAAATATTATCAAGATTCCATTCTCACAACATAATATTCCCATGAGCTTAAGTTATAAAAATATGACCTTTAGATATCAGGTACTCATCAAGGGAGATCAAGCTTATCTAACCCAAAGAAGGAAATGATCAGGTAACACTAATCCTTGAGTCTATACTAGAGTTATCTTGTACGCATCTGAGACTTATGAACCTAGGGCTATAATGACTTTTAGGAAAACCCTTAACCCTATGAAACTCTATCATGCTTCCTTGGTCAGGTCTGATTCTTATCACTTCATTCTATGTTTGTGATTATGTTTATCGATGACATGGTGTTTAGACAACACCTTGATATGTTTGTGATTGTATTTATCAATGACATCTTAATTTACTTGAGGAGTGAGGATGAGAATGCCGATCACTTGAGAATTGTGTTAAAAGTCCTCTAGAATTGACAACTATTTGCAAAGTTTAGTAAATATGAGTTTTGATTGAGATCTATTGATTTTCTTGGTCACATTATTTTCTGGTAAGGGGATTTGTGTAGATCTAAAGAATATGGATACGGTTAAGAGTTGGCCTAGACACCTGCCCCCTTTAGATATTTGAAGTTTCTTGGGTTTAACCTGATATTATATAAGGCTTATGGAAGGGTTTTCTCTGATTTCCTCTGCATTGACTACATTGAACCAAAAAAAAGGTTAAGTTCTTATGGTGAGAACCATGTGAGAAGATTTTTCAAGAGTTGAAAGATAGGCTTACCTCAGCTCTGTTATTGACTTTATCGGAAGGCTCTGATAGGTCTTTTCTTTATTGTGATGTTCATGGATTGGACTAGGGTGGATTCTTATGTAAAATGGAAAGTTATTGCTTATGCATCAAGGCAAATTAAGATTCATGAAAAGAACTATCCTATCCATGATTTGGAATTAGCGGCATTTTTTTTCCTTATAGATTTGAAGACATTACTTGTATGGTGTCCATGTCGATGTCTTTACCAACCACAAAATTTTTCAATATGTATTCCATAAAGAGGATCTAAATCTTAATTAACATAGATCGATAGACCTCTTGAGGGATTATGACATGCTGGCTGATGTCTTAAATCAGTTGTCGATGAGTAGTGTTGCAAATGTTGAAGATGGTAGGAAAAAATTGATTCATGACGTTCATAGACTAGCTCAGCTAGGTGTTCGGTTGGTTCATTCAAGTGAGTGTGGTGTTGTTTTCGTATTTTGTGTTGGATGTGAAAGCCAAGAAAGGTCTTGTTCCCATTTTTCTTTAGTTGAGGAAGCAGTGCTTAAAAATCCCTTAAGATGTTTTATCCCAAGGGGGAGATGTTGTAATTTGATATCAAGTTCATTTATGTATCCCCAATGTTGAAAAGTGAGGGAGTAAATTTAAGCAAAATCACATAGTTCTTGGTATTCCATTTACCCGGGAGCCACCAAGATGTACTGCAACTTGCGGGAGGTCTATCGGTGGAATGCGATGAAAAAAAATATTCCAAAATTTATGGCTAAGTGTTCTTATTAAAAACAAGTGAAAGTTGAGCATCAAAAGCCGGGAGGTTTCTACCAAGATATAAGTAGTCCTACTTGGAATTGGGAAGATTAGAATATGACTTTATTGTTGGTTTACCCCGTTTGGCGGCAACATGACTCAATTTGACGAAGTTAGCTCATTTCATTCACATCAAGGTTTCTTATTCGGTGAAATATTATGCTAAGTTGTATCGAAAGTAAATGGTTAGGTTGCATAGAGTACCCCTATCCAATATCTCCGATCGTGGAACACAATTTACTTCTTAATTATGAAAGTCTTTCCAAAAAGGCCTTGGTACTTATGTCAATTTTAGTACAACTTTCCATCCTAAAACCAATGGGAAATGGAGTGTACTATCCAAACTTTGGAAGATATGATGAGAGATTGTGAGATTGACTTCAAGGCTAATTGGGATGATAATTTGTCTTTTATTGAGTTTATTTATAACAATAGCCATTATTCAAGTATTGGTATGACTCTATTTGAAGCTCTTCATGGTTGGAGGCTTAGATCTCATATAGTTTGGTTTGAAGTTGGTGAGGCTACCTTGATATGTCCTGAATTAGAATATGAAGCTATGGAGAAAGTTTAATTTATTAGGGAAAGGTTGAAAATAGCTCAAAGTCGATAAAAGTTCTATGCCGATGTTAGAAGAAGAGATCTTGAGTTTGATGTTGATGATTGGGTTTACTTGAATATTTCACCTATGAAAGGTGTCATGAGGTTTGGTAAGAAAGAGAAGCTTAGCCCTTGATATGTTTGTCCTTATCAAGTGTTTAAACAAATAGGCAAGATGGCTTATGAATTAGACTTTCCTTTCAAATTATCATCTGTGCATATGATATTCCATGTGTCCTTTTTGAAGAAATGTATTGTGATCCGACATCTATAGTACATTATAAAATCTTGGTATAAAAGAAAGCCTTTCGTATGAAGAAGTTCTGGCTGATATTTTAGTCCAACAAGTTCGAATGTTTAGAAACAAGGAAGTTGTATCTGTGAAGGTGTTGTGGAGGAAACAATTGATTGAGGGTACTACTTGAGAGGTCGAGACCGATATCATCATCTGTTTTCCTCTAATCCTACTCTAGCTTGATGCATTTAGTCCCTCATGGTTCATTATTATGGATTCATGTGTCATAGTCATTCTGATGTTTCCATATGCATACATGTATGTTTTATGAAATGATCTTTTGAGTATGTTTTACCTTGGAGTCGATTTTCATCCTTGATTATGTGCATTTATGTGATTTCATTAATGTTGGGTTGCTAAATCTCTTTCCCCTACTCTCTTTATGCTAGTTTGAGTCCCATTCGAGGACGAATGTTCCCAACGGAGAGATATTGTAATACCTTAGAATTTTGTATGTTTGGTTTGAAAGTGTAAGGCTGGTTAACGGGAAGGTCCACAGACCTAGCCCAATCTCAAACCTTGCCCAAGTGAGGTAAACATCCCATTTAGGGGAAAGGGTGGTCGTTCAAATCCTCTATTGTTTCACGACACCCTTCACAGTGAAGGGGTAAATGGTCTTTGAAGGCCTCCCATTAGCTTTTTAAGTCAGGGCTATTTTAGTCATTTCATATGTGTTTAATACCTAAGCTATGTCGTTTTAATCCCCATATAAGTATTTTTAGTCCTAAAACTACCCATCCTAAAATCATTCTCCTAAATTCCAATTTCCTTACAAGTTCTTCCCCTAAGTTCTCTTAAAAGCTAAGGAAGAAGAAGATATGGTTTCACTTCAAGATATTCAATTCACTATAACTTTTGGGCCTTGATCACTAAGGTTTGTTAGTATTAACCTATGGATTTGTTTCCACCATAGGGTTCCCAAGATCTTCAAATTTTACAAGTTCAAATTCTCAATTTAAAGTTAGGTTTTCTTCAATATTCATGGGTTCTTTTCAATTATGATTCAATTAGCTATTTTCTATCTTTTATTGTGTGAATTGAAGTAATTACATGTTTTTGAGTTGAATTCATATGAAACCATGCATGATCAATGATTTTAGATTATGAACAAATGATGAAGCTTATGAACTATGAAATATGATTTTATAAAGATATGCATGTTTTTATGAAGATGATGTAAATGATTTGAGGATTCTTTTAGATTAAAGTATCAATAAGATTATGAAAGTTTTTCTCACATACTACTATGATCATGATTGTGAAAGATTTTCCACATAAAGATTTAGAAGGTTGAAAGGTTTTCTCACCTAAGTTGAATAAAGATTTAGGGGCTATTCTGAATAACATTATCTTGGATTGGTTTCTTAATTGGGTATTTTTATGGATGATGAAATGAATAAAATTAATGACTACTCCATGGGATTTTACTTAGCACAGAGAGGATATTGAGATGGGGCCTCTCCCGTTAGTAGAGGTAGGGTCTCTAGTAGTAATCTTCTTCTCCCTAACTAGGTTCCCCCGTAGGATGTCTTAGCTAGTGAATTGACCTTGTAAAACCCCAAATCTAAAAGAGGGCACCATATCAGATTTCAGCGTTTTCCAGGTTCCATCCACATCCCGTGGGTTGAACCACGAACCGTAGGTTGCTACATGGATTGGCCACGGAAAAATGTCCAGACAATGGACCACGGCTGGACCTACGAACATTCCCAAAAGAAAACCAAATTCCTCTCAAATAATTCTCTCTCTAGAAACTTGAAGAAGCAGAAGAAGGATTCATCTAGGGTTTCAAGCTAAGGTCTCAATTTATCTATTTAATGCTAGCATTTGGATTCAAGATATGAAAGTCTTCGTCCATGGATTCCTTTCATCCATGGAGTTCCCAAATTCCTCTATTTCAAGAGGTAGAATTCCCCAATGGAGTAATGGTTTTCTTCAATTATCATGGGTTCTCTTAAATGTTGATTTAAATGATTGAAATTTAATCTCTTATGCATGAATTGGTGAATTACAATGATTCTATGATGATTTCCCCATGAACCCATGTATCCCCCTATATTTTCAAGTTATGAATCATATGATGTGGGATTTTGATCTTCAAGGAAGAGTTTTATGAAATTGAGCATGTATTGCAAGCCTTACATGTATTTATGATTAAATCCATATCTAGCCCATGTTTTCTAAGTGTTAATAACTGAAAGTGGGTTTTGAACCTCAATAGGAAAATTATGGACTTGTACATTTTCTTATGAAATCTATGCAAATGTTTTAAGGGTGCTTTGAGAGTAAAGTACCAATGATGATGTTTTTTTGTGAAAGGATATTTTCATAAAAAAATAACTATCATGATGTGAAAGGTTTTCTCACATAGAAAGGATTCTTAGGTTGAAATGCTTTCTCACCTAATTGTATAAAAGAGTAAGAGTTATCCTAATGAGCTAGCTTGGTTTTATTATCCAAGGGTAACTTTCCATGATCAATGAAGTCAAGTAATAAATGACTATTCCATGGGATTTATGCTTAGCACTGAGTGGATATTGATGATGGGATGGAAGCTCTATCATAGCAGAGGCTGGGTTTCTAGAAGCAATCTCATGAGATGTAAGCTTCCCCGTTAGTAAGGTCGAGTTTCTAGTAGAAATATCCTTATCCCTTAACTATGTGACCCCATGGGTTGATTATCTAGTGGGTCCAATTAAGCTAGAAGTTCAAGGTTCTACCTTTGGTAAGTAGAACAACCCTTTTCGGTGTGGGAGACACCACATGATCATGTTATAGCTCACATAGTCTCTATGTCGGTTAAGGCTAATTCCCCACAAGTAATAATGAACTAAGGTTACTTCAAGAAGTATCACATATGAGTTCAAAAGTTTCAAAGATGAAGTTATCTCGCATTGACCATTATTTATGACTTATGTTTTAAAACTCTTTATTATCATGTTGTAGCTTGGTCAATTGCATGTCATGAAATGAAATGTCCCTTTTAGCATGATATAAATGTTTTTATGCATGACTATCATACTTGGTACATTGTTTTTGTACTAACGCATACACTTGCTTACATTTATCCCAAATGTAGGGTCTGATATTCAGGGTACTCCATTTGTTGACTAGTGGGTGATTTCATTGATTCCTGAGCTTTGGTGAGTCCTCATGATTCGAGGATGGACTTTATAGTTTTCACGTTCTTTCAAGTATTTTCTATTTGGAACATGAATGGGCTAGGCCCAATTTCATTCTATTGTACTAGATGGCTACGATGAGACAAATGTATTAGACTTCCACTTTGCTTTTATAAAATATGTGGACTTGGACTATTATTTTACTCTCATTGTTCTATTTCTTATGTTATGAAAGCTAAGTGGCTTTTATGGGGTCCTTCAGGATTCTATATGCCATGTTACATCTAGGGGGTACCCTTGGGTCATGACAAAGTTGGTAATCAGAGCACAAGGTTTAGAATCGTCCTAGGATGTCTCATAAGCCATATCAAGTAGAGTCTTATTCATGAGTGTGAAGTGCGCCATATTTATGAATGTGAGGCTATAATATGATTAGGAAATTCCGCTTCTTTCATCACTCTTAAGTCATGCGATAGAGTTTAACTCTATAAAGTCTCTCTCCTAATCCTTATCCTATGTTATTAAGGATATGACTTCTCGAAGGGCTCATACTAGAAGTAATGTGAGGGAGAATGGGAAACAAGAATCTCCTCCCCAAGTTCCTCTCCAAGTTCCTCTCCAAGTTCCTCTCCAAGTTCCTCAAGTTCCGGTCGATGCTTTGGTGGAATAAGTGTCGAATGCAGAGTTTAGGGCTGCTTTTCAAGTATTGGCTCAAGCCATGACGGCCCAAGATAATAGGGAGGTAGTGTTTCCCGTGACTTGGTAGAATTAGTATCGAATACGCAGGTTACTCTTGTTGACTTGGTAGAGCTTGATATGTTAGATTTTTGTGTTATCTTGTGTATGGATTGGCTGCACTAATGTTATGCTTCTATCGATTGTAGAACTCGTGTAGTCAAGTTTCAGTTCCCGAATGAGCCTATCCTAGAGTGGAAAAGGGAAATTCTATGCCTAAGGGTTAGTTTATTTCTTATCTTAAAGCTAGAAAGATGATTTCTAAGGGTTGCTTTTACCATCTAGTAAGGGTGGGGGATGTAGATTCTAAAACCCTTCTCTCGGGTCGGTTTCTGTTGTAAATGAGTTTCTGGAAGTGTTTCCAGATGACTTACCCGATATTCCTCAAGAATGGGAAATAGACTTCGGTATTTACCTTCTCATAAATACGTAACCTATCTTTATTCCTCCTTACCGTATGCTTCTAGCAGAACTTAAGGAGTTAACGAAACAATTGAAGATTTGTTGGATAAGGGTTTCATTCAACCGAGTATCTCTCCATGGGTACTCCAATTTTGTTTATGAGAAAGAAAGATGGTTCTCTTTGTATGTGTATCGATTATCAACAGTTGAATAAGGCGACCATTAAGAACAAAAATCCTCTCCCAAGGATAGATGATTTATTTGACCAACTTCAAGGAGCAAGTAATTTCTCTAAGATTGATCTCTGATTGGGTTATCACCAATTGAGGATGAAAGATGATGACATTCCAAAGATGACTTTTCAAACTCGGTATGGTTATTATGAGTTTCTAGTAATCTCATTTGGGTTGACTAATGCTCTGACGACGTTTATGTATTTGATAAATAGGGTATTTATACAATACCTTGACATGTTTTTGATTGTGTTCATCGATGATATTTTGATCTACTGAAGAAGTGAGAATGAGCATATTGATCATTTGAGGATCACATGTTTTTGATTGTGTTCATCGATGATATTTTGATCTACTGAAGAAGTGAGAATGAGCATATTGATCATTTGAGGATCGTGTTGCAAATCTTAAAGGACCAATAACTTTTTGCAAAATTTAGCAAATGTAAATTTTGGTTCAGGTCCATAGCTTTCCTTGGTCATATTGTTTTGAGTAAGGATATTGAGGTAGATCCTAAGAAGACGAATGCGGTCAATAGTTGGCCTAGACCTCTAATTCCCTCGGACAATAGAAGTTTCTTGGGTTTAGCCGGTTACTATAGAAGGTTTGTTCAGGGTTCTCTTCCATTTCCTCTCTTTTAACTGCTTTGACTCAAAAGAATGCTAAGTTCATATGGTCCGAAGCGTGTGAGAAAAGTTTCCAAGAGTTGAAAGATAGACTTACTTCCACTCCGGTGTTGACCTTATCAAAAGGGATAAGTGGTTTTGTGGTTTATTGTGATGCCTCGATAATTGGGCTAGGGTGTGTTCTTATGCAAAATGGGAATGTTATTGCCTATACCTAAAGGTAACTTAAAATCCATGAGAAGAATTATCCTACTCATGACCTTGAATTAGCAGTGGTCGTTTTCGCTCTAAAGATTTGGAGACACTATTTGTATGGAGTACATGTAGATGTGTTTGATGAGTCCATGATTTGGACTCATTTAGGGCTTTATTTGGATAGATTTTGTGTCCTCAAATGCTAGTTTTGTGCCAATAACTGATGTAAAATCTTTGATTTCAAGGTATATGGATTGAAGAACGAAGCATGGACACTATTGTGCAAAACGAAACAAAGCAGAAGAAAGAACGAAGAAAAGAAGGCTTGGTGATCGTCGAGTCCATTGGGCGAGTCGCCGAATGGACACTATCTCGCCTAAAGTTTTAGTTTTCCAAGCCTTGAAAGAGAATCAATTTGGCGAGTGAAAGGAGCAGTCGATGTGTCACCGAGTAGTTCTGCGATGCAGTGTTGGATCGCCCAAAGTTACAGAACTTGAGGATGCTGAATGCCAAAGGAAAAAGGCGAGGGAACTGACCAAAGGGCGGATCACCGAGTGGATCGGTGATCCCGACTTACTGCGAGGAATGGTCCTTCGCATCATATTTTTGGAGACTATAAATACATTTTCAAACATTAAGTTTAGAATGGAATTTTTATCGAGGAATCAAATTTTATTCTGAACATTGGATTAGGGTAATTTTTTATTTTTGAACTCTGAATTTTTGAGAAAACTTTTCCTTAGCTTTGAAGAATTGAAGTTTTCCAATTTTGAGAAATTGGAGGTGGGTCTTTGAGATTCTTCAACTTGGACCTTTGTAAAGACGAAATTAATCTTACCCATTTGATGGAAACACAATTTGGTAACGATTTCTATCTTTTTATGATGTCTAGCTAAAACCCCAATTCTTAGGGTGTGATTATGTGATTATGGGTTGATTTAGCTTGTGGGTATTTCTAATTGTTAGTTTAAATGCTCTTTAGAAGTGATTTCATTCAGTGATTGTGGTTTAATTTAAAGGGTTGTAGTTGCAAATGCAATTCTACCTACGTGTTTTTGGCTTGCTCAAGAGAAAGGTTTTAAAACCAAGATAACAGAATTGATGGTCTGTGGGTATTGGTTTGTCATGGGTTTAGCTCAAGAGAGTGAATCCTAAAGACTTTTCCACACATTCAGCTCGAGAGAGTGAATGGACTAAAGTGAAGGTTGTTCTTATATGCTTTCTTGTTGGTGTTCAAGAGAAACAAACTTGATTCCGGGTAAATTGTTTGAGAGAAAGTTTATCCCCACTAAAGTCTAGCTTAGTCATTGATTTACAACTATTGACTAACAGTTGCAATCACTCATTTGTCTACCTTATCCTATAATCCAATAACATCCCAAGAACCCATCTCATTATTGTTAAATTTGTGTTATTTGTTGTTGTTGTAGCTGATAGTTAAAACCAAAACCCCCTTTTTTGACATTCTTGTCACCCCTAATTTGAATTATGTTTTTTCTCGTAAATGTCTATTCCTATGATTGACTTGAGCATATTTATACTTTACTCTTGAATCATAAACACGTACCACTCTCTGTGGGATTCGACCCAAACTCCTTTAGTTAGGTTATTATACTCACAAGCGATCATTGACACATAGAATTGGATGAAGTGCCTTGAAACATTAATCAAAATGGCGCCGCTGCTAGGGAGTGGTGTTGGATAAGATTTTGTAGTTAAGTTTAATTTTGTTCTTGTTAGTCATAGTTGAATCTACTTATTTTTAGTTTTGGCTCGTGTGTTGCTGTTTTAAGAGGATAATTTGAAGATATCTTATAACAACAGTGAACAAATGGACCACCTTCTTTTAAGATTGATGATTCTTAGGGATAACATCCTAGTTTTCAAGCAATTGGAGAGTGAGACCATCCATGAGTGGTGTCCAAGATTTAAGGCACTGTTGCAGCGATGCCCAACTAATGGAATTCAAAATACGATGCTTCTAGAATGCTTCTACAGGGGTTTTGGTCCGGAAAATAGAATAGTGGCTGACCAAATCTCCTTGGGTTGTTTAATTCGACAACCTTATGAAACAGTTGCCCAACTCCTTGATGGCATGAGTAAGACCAAAAAGGAGACAGAAAAAGACCAAGAATTGCCCACATTGTTGACTCAGCTGGATGTGTTGGCCAAGAAAGTCATGGGATTGGAGGTACCGTACTAAAAGAAGGACATATATATCCCCCCTACAAGCGTTGAAGGATGAAGAATCAAGAGGGTGGGCAAATTGAAGAGGTCCTCTCACTCATTTTACACAAAGTTGAAGACCATGACAGTGTTGAAGGAGATAAAAGAGAATGTCTTAATGCTGAATCAGATGACCACCTCTCATTCCATGTTCATTCAGCTACTACAGTCCCAAATGGACCAAGTGTTGTCTTGTGTGTACCCAGAGCCAGAAAAAGTGTTGCCTTATGAAAATGAGCCAAACCCTACAAATGGAACTTAAGTGGGGACTTAAGTCTTTCCACGAAGTGAACTACGGTGCTTCTTGGGAGGCAACCTAGGTGTTTATCGCTTTTTTTCAAAGAACTAAGCGTGTGTTGATTTTGCAGGTTGAAGTGTAGAATGTGTTTGAAAAGAGCAGATTGATGAGCAAAAGTCCAATCGGTGACTCACCGAAGAGGTTGGCGAGACCGACTTGGATCGCCGTTGGACTTAAGACATTTTGAAATAGTAGTCTACAAAACTCGGCGAGCCCAGGAACAGATTGGAGAATTGCCGACTAGGTCGGTGATCACCATTTTGTCCACCGTTTGGAACCCCACAATAGCTGGAAGTCCTATAAAACTCGGCGAGGTAAGGACCCATTCGGCGTGTCGTCGAGTGGGTCGGAGAGCAAAACTTATGTCGCCAAATGGGCGATAACTAGACGGCTTTTAAAGGCCAATAGTTCTAAAGTTCAAAATATTTCACATTCCCTCACTTGTCAACTTTCCAAAATCACACCCCTACTGTAGTGTTCTATAATTTTGATTGTTTACCCCAGCTTAGTCGTCAAGCTTGTGTTCGAAGTTGGATTTCTTTGCCGCCTAGCATTTCAAAGTATTTATTCGGCTTCTAAGGTTGGTTTTCGAGCCCCAAATCCTTATATTGTTATTTTACTCATTTGCAAGTAATTTTATCTTAGTGATATATGCTGGGACTCTTTGAGATCTTTGTTTTATGCTTGTGTGCTTGAATGCATGTTTTAATTCAAATATCATGCATATAATGCCTTTAATGTTAAATTCCCAATTTTTTTGTGCTTAAAAGTGATTAGAACTATTGGGTGTTGCTTAAATGTTGGTGGTTCTAGTCGGGTGAGTCTATGTAACCCGCATTAGAGCTAAATGACATAATTTACCCAATGATGGAGCGTTGACGTAATTTTAAGCAAGTATCAAATGCCAAATTTAAATCGGGAAAAGTGTGAGTATTCCGGGGGAATGGGTAGTATGGGCCTAAGGTTAATTGAAATAGTACATGTTTTGATTTTGTTTTTGGGGGCTGCGGGGTTGAATTTGGAAGTTTGGGTTGAAAGTAGGCACGTAGGGCTGTTTGGTGAGCTGGGTGGAGCTCGCCGAACCACTTGGTGGTTCACCAAATTACACCTTATCGCCTTTAATTTCATGCTTAATCTTGAGTTTAGATCTATAACTTTCGGCGAGAAGCCTGATTTCACCGAATGCACTCGGTGACTCACTGAATGTCTTCCTTGATCGCCTTTTTCTGCGCAGCTAATCCCTAAAAGCATGGTAACTTTTGGCGGACTTGTCCTTGCTCGCCAAATGTTGTCGGCGATTTGCAGAAAGGTCCATCCAATCGCCGACATGCCAAATTTTCTAGGAAATTTTGAGCTAACCCTTTCGGCGAGCCCAATTTGGCTCGCCAAAAAGATTCGGCGATTTGCCGACAGGTTCATCGAGTCTATCTGCAACTATTTTTCTGCACATTTGCTTGAACTGTTTCAAACTTTCTACAATGTGTTTGCAGATATGGCTAGACCTAAAGTAGCTGGTAGAGATAGGCCACCCCACAAGAGGGCCAAGGGAATAAAATTCAATGAGGATGCAACTGCATCAACGACGAAGGCTACTAAACTTCCCACAACAGGTGGGAAGGGAAAGGGAAAGGGCAAGGCACCTGGACCCGCATCACCGGAGGCCAACTCCGATAGCAATGACATCTTTGCCACTATCCTCACCACTTCTGAGAGTGAGGGTGAGCATCAGGCTGCCACTTCTGAGCATGAGGACGAACTAATAGTAGCCCAGAGAGTGGAGCTGCGTTCAATAAGGTTGAATGATCCGTCTAGGATCAGGACTTCCTATGCCACTACTCTTTATCCAGCTCCAGCACAGGCCGTGGTCCTAGCACCACCTGTACAGGGTCCTCCCCCACGGTCTATGAAAATACTGAAGACTGAGGGGCTGCAAACCATCATAGAGGAGAAGCGACTGACTAATGATGTCATTGATAGGTACCCAGAGATCATGAATTGTCTAAGGTCCCACAAGTTCTAGCTTTTCACTAAGCCCCGTAGCCCGTACATTCCAAGTTGGTTCAGATAATTTTACAGTGCTTACAATACTTTGATACCACAAGAGAAAACGCCAGCGGCCAAATTCAAGTAGGTTGACTATGTGGTTGTGAGAGGCCAGAAGGTGAAATGTGATAGTGATGCTATCAATGCAGTCTTGGGTGTTTCAACACATATTGATGATGACTGCCAACATCTGATCTGGAAAAAGACACTGGAAAACATGAAGAAGTGGTTGGCCTTGCTGATATCAGACGATACTCCAAAATGGCTTGAACTTGGAGCACCTATTGAGAAGAAGGATGAACACAACAACATTGTACTGGTTTGGCTTCATCAGCAACATGATTATGCCGTCCCAGGACGAGTCAATTCTCTGCCACGCCAAGGCAGCCTGTATGGGTTGCATTATTGATGGGACCAGGCTGAACCTAGGATGATTATAGCACAAGAGATGGTCATGAGGGCCAAGCAGCGCCAAACCTCCCTTCCCTTTCCGGTGTTGATCACTGAGCTGTGCAGGTAATCTCGGGTTCCAAGAGATGAGATGAAGGATGTTGTAGTGATTGCCACATCTTCTACTGATATCCGGAGAATCGAGGCAGGATACTTGAAAGATGAGGCCGAGAAGAAGAAGGCAACCCCGATGGATACCTCCCCGATTGTGGATACAAATACACTACCTGCAGAGGCACCTTTGCCTACTCCGGTCCCTGGGCCTTCAGGCATGTCTACTGTTATCCCTTCTGATACTCCCATTTCCTCTACTGCTTTATTGCCTCCCAGATATAGTACTGTTGTTGCTGCCTCCTGGCCTCCGCTCACTCAGGCTGCATTACTACGGATGGGGCATCTAGCCCATTCTTCTGATCGCCGTGCTGCCAGAATTGAGGCTTCCATTCCGCGCATAATTCAGACATCCCTCGCTGATGCTGTGATATCTTTAAGTGCTACCATTGATGCCCTTACAGCTAGGATATGGGAGACCGAGCGTGGTAAAGGGTCCATAGAGGAGGTGACGGCTCTAAAGGCCGCTATTGCTGCACTGAGGAGAGATGTGGACCAACTGAAGTCTACCAACATGTTTACGATTTTCAGAATGGTGGAGATCCTAGATGTGCTTGTTGAGCCGAATAAGCTTCCGGCTACCACCAAAGATGATGTTCCAGTTAAGGAGGTAGTTGATCCCGAGTCTGAGGCTGAGATGGATGAGAAGATGCTTGAGGTTGCTGAGAAGGCTTCTTATGAGGGCCTTACAGAGACTGAGGAGGCCATAGTATATGCAGCTGTGCAGACATCCTTGGCAGACAAACCTTTGGCATCCCCTAGTGGCTCTACCATTATTGAGGTGACTTCCGGCACTGATGCCCACGATCAGAGTGATGCATCGGGAATTGATGCCCTGATAGATGGAGCAACTGTTTAGACATGACTTTTTTTTACCTCCTTCTCTGTCCCCTTTTTATTTGAGGACAAATTGCTTTTGTTTGTGGTGGGGTGAGGTACTTCCATACCTACCTTTTGTTTTGATGTTTTGTATACATTGGGTTTTTGAGCTATATATTGTGTTTTGAGACTGCTTTATGGATATTTCAGCTTGTGGCTCCTTGTTTTCATTGTAAATGATTTTTTGATCCTTTTTGAAAATTTTCTACCACCTCTTGATTGTGTTTGAATGTGGTTGTTCTCTTGCAAATTTGAGTATCGGTCTTGATCAATACCGATGACTTGAATAGTTCTCTTAATCGAACAAAAATGAATGTGCGGCTACGATGAGGCCAAATAAAGTTGCATAGAGAATCTGTGAACTTTTTGTATCTCATTCTAATTAGCCGGTAATCGAATGAGTCTCTTCTGATGAACATTGCACACTAGCATAAGTGTGGAGTCTTGTTCGATAATGGTGACTGATCAGTCCACAAATTGGACTCATTTAGGGATTTATTTTAATAGAAATAGTGTCCTCAAATGCTTATTTAGCCTAAATATCTGATGAAAACATTTAAGTTTCAGGTATTTGAAGTTTTAGTGGAAGCATGGACACTTAGAAGCAAAAAGGAACAAAAAGGCTGAAAAGAACGAAGAAGTTGAAGCCTGAGCATCGCCAAGCATGCTTGGCGATTCGCCGAAGGGATGCACTTCGCCCTTTGTTCCAGTACGCAAAACCTTGAAGGAGAAGGATCAAAATGGCAATGAAAGGAGCAGTCGACATTTCACCGATCAGTTCCGCGAAGTAGAAGTATACCGCCCAATGATCCAGAATGTATAGATGCTAAAGGCAAAGCACAAACGGCGATGAACTAGAAGAAGGGCAAATCGCCGAGTCATTCGGCGTTCACGACTAACCTCGCCGAGCGATCCACCAACACTATTTTATGAAGTCTATAAATACTAAACTCTTTATTAATTTTAAGTGTGGAACATTAGAGTCTGAACATTATTGTAATTTTGAGACTTAGAAAATTAGTTTGTTCATATTTTCTCTCAAGTTTGGAGAGGATTTTTGGGAGACTTGAAGAAAGGAGTTCATCTTTCCCAAGTTGGAAGTGAGTCTTCTCTATTCTTCTTCCTTTGCTTAGATCAAGGTTTAATTTCTTTTACCCATTTAATTTTAACATCATTTTAGGTGTAATTGCTTATTTCTTGATATGTGGCTAAAAAACCCCATTCTTGGTGTGTGATTTAGCAAATATGTGTTCATATTGTTGTTGGGTCTTGTTTGATGATAGGTTATGTGTATTTTAACTGTAATTTCACCTAGTGGTTGTGGTCTAATTTAATGGGTTTGTAGTTGCAAATAAAAAACAACCCATGTGTTTTCAGCTTGTTCGAGAGAGAGGGGTCATGAAACCAAGACCGCTAGATAGATGGCCTAAGGAGTGGGTCGACATGAGGTTCAGCCTGAGAGGGTGAGCCCTAGTCCCATATCCTAACACTCAGCTCGAGAGAGTGAGTGGGGTAAGGCGTAGGCTGGGCTTGATGCAACAAATGGGTGTCCGAGAGGAACCTATTTGAAATGGGGTAAGTTGCCCGAGAGGGAACTTATATCCATCTAAAGCTTAGCCTAGTCACTATTATCTTGAAAATTTCCTATCGAAAGCATGTACCCAACGACTTATTCAATATATATTGCGGTCACACCCTAAGAACTTCTCCCCATACTTGAATTTTCTCTTTATTTTTCTATTTTTAGTTATACTTCTGACAAACCCCCTTTGATATTTGACACTTTGGTGGCACCCACTTGAATGTACTTTGTTTTTATTCTCAAACTACAGCTAACTATAACAAAATTCTAGCCTAACTAATATTTTCACTACCACTCCCTTGGGACATGACCCCAACCCTTGGTTGGGTTACTATATTATCGACGATCGTAGACTTTCAAACCGTAGGTTAGTGTCGTTGGTCACGATAAGCATCAAAATGGCGCCGCTTCCGGGGAGTGGTGTTACTTGAGAATATTTAGTTAAGTTTTATTTTGTTCTTGTTAGTTTTAGTGATACTTATTTAATTTTTAGTTTTGTTTTGCTTTTTTGTGTGTTGAAACAAGAAGAATGACTGTGAATGATGACAAAGGTCCCAAATGGACCAAGTGTTGTCTTCTCTCTACCCAGAGCCAAAAGAGGGGTGTGCCTTATGAAAATGAGGGAAACCTCATTAATGGAACTTGAATAAGGAGTTGCGTCGTGCCACGGCGTTAAATAAGGCGCTGCTTGGGAGGCAACCCAAGACTCTTTTATTGCTTTATTTTTGTTTTGGTAAATAATGGTGTGTTGATTATGCAGGTTAGAGTGTGGAAAGTGCTTGAAAAGTGCAGGTTGACAAGTAAATGGTCCAGTCGGTGCATCACCGAAGAGGTCGGTGAACCTGACCTAATCTACCATTTGACTCAAGACATCTTCAAATTGGAGTCTGTAAAACTCGACGAGCCCAGGAAAAGGTTGGCGAATCGCCGACCTAGTCAGCGATTGCAATCTAGTCCACCGTATGGACCCCCACATTAACTGGAGGTTCTATAAAACTCAGCGAGGTAAGTGACCACTCAGTGATCTGTCAAGTGTGTCGGCGAGCACGATTGACGTCGCCGACTGGGCGAGAACTGGACGGTTTTAAGGCCAAAGGTTCAGAAGTTTCAAACTCTTTCACTTTCCCTCACTTTTTATCTTCCCAAACTCTCACCCGTACTCTAGTTTATATTTTTTTGCACTTTTAGAGTATTTTAGTCGTTGATTTCTCCTCGGATTTAGATTGCATTGCCGCCTAGCATTTTAATATCATTTTAATCAGCATCTAAGGTTGGTTTCCCAAACCCCGCATATATTTTTGAAAATTTGAACTTTTATGCAAATGATTCTATCTTATTGATGTGTGCTGGACCTCTATGATATGATTAAGTTGCTTGAATGAGAATTTTAATTCGAAAATCTTGCCCGTAATGTTTATATTGTTAAAAATCCCATATTTTTGTGCCTTAAAATTGGTAAAATCTTGTGAAGTTGTGCTTGCATGTTGTTGAGTCTCGTAGGGAAAAGTCTAATTATCCTGAAGATATGGTAAAGACCAATATTGTCATGCCAACCCTGAAAAGAGTACATGGTATCACTATAAATGAAGGGGGATCAAATCCTCCAAAGAAGGACAAACATGACCCTCCACCTGGAGATAAAGGCAAGGATATGAGGGCCTTACTAAGACCGAGGAGGACATTGTAGATGTTTGTAGCTCTTAGTGGATCTGGTACTACTAGTCCTTCTGAGGTACTTCGGGCACTGATGCCCAATTATAGATTACAACTTAGAGTTCTGATGCCCCGACACGGGGAGAGGCTGCATAGACAAAATTTCTCTTTACCTCTCTCCTTGTCTTATTCTAAATTTACTTTTGGATACTTTTAGTTGCATTTGAAGACAAACACTTTTATTTGTGGTGGGGTGAGGCTCACCTTGTTTGCTTGTTATGGATACTTGTGTTTTGGTGTACATTTGGGTTGTCTAATTTAATCTTGTTTTTAAAACTTCTTTGCGATTGTTTGAGCTATAGCTCCTTTTGTTTTAATTGCAAAATAATTTTTGACCCTTCCGAAAAATTTTCATTTTCAAAAAATTTCGCCACCTCTTGTGTTGAAAGTGGTTGTTCTTGTACAAATTTAAGTCTCGATTTCGATCAATACCGATGACTTGAAGAGTGCTCTCAATTGAACAAACATGAATGTGCGGCTACGACGAGACCAAATGATGTTACATAGACAATATGTGAACTCTTTGCATCCCATTGTGATTAGCAATTTATCAAATTGATTCTCTTGTAATGACCGTTGCACACTAGCGAAAGTGTGTGGTCTTGTTTGACTTAAGTGTCGATGCCTTGTGTGATGAGCTTACTTTGAACCATGCATGAATAAACCTAGAATTTTCCCCGTTATTCTGATTTATTTAGTAAGGGGTGCTCTTGAAATGATCTTAGGAAACTTTTGAAGAGTGTGACCCAATTTGACATATACCTCTTTTGTGGCTTACCGTGAGCGTGTGAAACTCTTTTGAACACCCTTTGAGCCTTACCTTTCTTTGGAAGAAACTTGATGAACCCTAGACCTTACTTTATCCACTACCTATAATCCTCTTGATTTTTGATTCAGTGAATAGCCAACCTAGGCCAAAAGCCTAAGTTGGGGGTGTGGTGAAAAGGAAAAGGAAAAGTCTAAGAAAGTGCTAGAAAAAGTCTCTCTAACCCATGGTATTGCAAAACAAAATGGAAACCCTCCATCTATAAAAAAAAAAAAAACGAATGAAAAAAATCAAATTTGTGGAATAAAAGTGCAAAAAGAAATTGGGTTTCCAAGCAATCCATGGAGGTGAAACAAAAGATGACTTAGAAGCACTAGAAAAAAAAATTATAAAGGAAAAGAAGGGGATGTCTTGAGAACATCACATCTCATGAGGAAAAAGTCACTGAGCCTAAATGACCATACCTTTGCACTCAGCCCCATTACAAGCCTTGGAAATATCTTTTTGATCTTGAGTGAGCCGAACCGAAGGTCGATTGAAAAATAAGGGCAAACCTATGGATGAAAACATGCATTGTGTTTCTCTTTTTAAGTGTGAGCGTTGCATATGATTCCTAATCTTAAATTGATTAACCTCTATGTGTGAATAAGGAATCATTCTTTGTGTTATGGCATTTAAATACTTTTTGTTGAGCTTGAACTTGCACAAGTAACAAGTATTGCGAGCATGAAAATCTTTGGTAATGGTGTGTCACAACTTGAATCTTTGAGTACGCAATTGATCTTTGCATGAGTAATTTGAGTCTTGTTGTGTCTATTCATGATTTACTCTTGTGTAGCACTATTTGAGACATCCTATTTGAACTACTGAACTTGAGTTTTACTTGAGGACAAGCAAAAATTTAAGTTGGGTGTGTTGACGAGTCCACAAATTGGACACATTTAGGGCTTTATTTTAATATAAATAATGTCCTCAAATGCTTATTTAGTCTAAATATCGGATGAAAACACTTAAGTTTCAGGTATTTGAAGTTTTAGTGGAAGCATGCACACTTAGGCGCAAAAAGGAACAAAAAGGCTGAAAAGATTAAAGAAGCTGAAGCCTGAGCATCGCCAAGCATGTTTGGCAATTCGCCGAAGGGACGCACTTCATCCTTTGTTCCAGTACGCGAAGCCTTGAAAGAGAAGAATAAAAAATGTGATGAAAAGAGCAGTCGACATTTCGCCGATCAGTTTCGCGTAGCAGAAGTATACCTCCTAATGATCCAGAATGCATAGATGCTAAAGGCAAAGCACAAAGGGAGATGAACTAGAAGAAGGGTGAATCACTGAGTCATTCGGCGTTCGCGACTAACCTTGCCGAGCGATGCACCAACACTATTTTTTGAAGTCTATACATACTAAACTCTTTATTAATTTTAAGTGTGGAACATTAGAGTCTGAACATTATTGTAATTTTGAGACTTAGAATATTAGTTTGTTCATATTTTCTCTCAAGTTTGGAGAGGATTTTGGGAAGACTTGAAGAAAGGAGTTCATCTTCCCCAAGTTGGAAGTGGGTCTTCTCTATTCTTCTTCCTTTGCTTAAATCAAGGTTTAATTTCTTTTACCCATTTGATTTTAACATCATTTTAGATGTAATTGCTTATTTCTTGATGTGTTGCGAAAACCCCCCATTCTTGGGGTGTGATTTAGAAAATATGTGTTGATATTATTGTTGGGTCTTGTATTATGATAGGTTAGATGTATTTTAATGGTGATTTCACCTAGTGGTTGTTGTCTAATTTAATGGGTTTGTAGTTGCAAATACAAAACCACCCATGTGTTTTTGGCTTGCTCGAGAGAAAGGTCGCGAAACCAAGACCGCTAGACTGATGGCCTAAGGAGTGGGTCGACATGAGGTTCAGCCCAAGAGGGTGAGCCCTAGTCGCATATCCTAACACTCAGATCGAGAGAGAGAGTGGTGTAAGGTGTAGGCTGGCCTTCATGCGGCAAATGGGTGTCCAAGGGGAACCCATTTGAAACGGGGTAAGTTTCCCAAGAGGGAACTTATTTCCATCTAAAGTTTAGCCTAGTCACTATTATCTTGAAAATTTTCTTATCGAAATCATGTACACAACGGTTTATAACAATATATATTGCGGTCACACCCCAAGAACTTCTCCCCATAATTGAATTTTCTCTTTATTTTTGTTGTTTGAGCTATACTTGTGACAAACCCCCATTGATATTTGACACTTTGGTGTCACCCACTTGAATTTACTTTGTTTTTATTTAATAATTTCTCAAACTATAGCTAACTAGAACAAAATTGTAGCCGAACTACTATTTTCACTACCATTCCCTTGGGAGACGACCCCAACCCTTGGTTGGGTTACTATATTATCAATGATCGTACACACTCAAACCGTAGGTTAATGTTGTTGGTCACGATAGGCATCAGTGCCAATGCCTTGTGTGATGAGCTTACGATGAACCAAGTGTCATGACACCTAGAATTTTCCCCGTTGGTCCGGTTGACTAAATTATGCAATCTCTTGAAATGATTTTAGGCAACTTTGAAGAGTGAAACAATTTGACATTATACCTCTTTTGTGGCCAACCTTTTGAGTGTGTGATCTTTTCTTGAACACCCTTTGAGCGTTAGCCTTTTTATTGGAAAAAACTTGATGCAAATTGTAACCTTTCTTTATCAATTACTCATAATCCTCATGATTTGTGGTTAGTTTGAATAGCTAACTTAGTCCAAAAGCCTAAGTTAGGGGTGTGGTGAAACGAGAAGGTAAATCAAGAAATGCAAAGAAGTACCCCTTTGAGCTATGATTGTTATAAAGATGGAACCCCTCCATACAAAAAAGAAGAAGACTGAAAAAGAAAAATGAATGAAAAAGTTTTTGAAATAAAGTGGTGAAATTGCAAAAGAAATAGGGTGTCCGGTAGTAGATGGAAAGTGAATAATAGGTTGACTTATGAGAATAAATGAGAATGATGAGGAGAAGGAAAGGAAGTGTTTATCATACTACATTTCATGAGGATATAAGCCACTGAGCCTAAATGATCATACCTTTACACTCATCCCCGTTACAAGCCTTGAAAAAACCTTTTTGATCTTGACTGAGCTGAAACAAGTGTTGATTCAGAAATAAGGGCAAACATAGGGTGAAATCATGAATTATGTTCATCTTTGTGAGTGTGAGTGTTGTATGTGATTTCGGAGCTCTAAATTGATGAACCATTGTGTGTGAATATGGAATCATTCTTTGTGTGAAGGCATTTGAGTACCTTTGTTGAGCTTGAACTTGCATTTGAAGCAAGTATTGTGAACTTGAGAATCTTTGATAATGGTGAGTCAGAACTTGAATCTTTGAGTGCACGATTGATCCTTGCATGAGTAGGTTGAGTCCTTTTGTGTGCATTCATGGTTGAGTGTTGGGTAGCACTATTTGAGACATCCTTTTTGAACTGCTGAACTTGAGTTCTACTTGAGGACAAGCAAAAGTTTAAGTTGGGGGTGTTGATGAGTCCACGATTTGGACTCATTTAGGGCTTTATTTGGATAGATTTAGTGTCCTCAAATTCTTGTTTTGTGCCAATAACTGATGTAAATTCCTTGATTTCTACGTATATGGATTGAAGAACGAAGCATGGACACTATTGTGCAAAAAGGAACAAAGCAGCTGAAAGAACGAAGAAAAGAAGGCCTGGTTATCGTCGAGTCCTTTGGGTAAGTCGCCGAATGGCCACTATCTCACCTTAAGTTTCAGTGTGCCAAACCCTGAAGAAGAAAATCAATTTGGCGAGCAAATGGAGCAGTTGGCGTGTCGCCGAGTGGTTCTGCTATGCAGTATTGGATCGCCCAAAGTTACAGAACTTGAAGATGCTGAAGGCCAAACAAAAAGGTGAGGGAACTTACCAAAGGGCGGATCACCGAGTGGATCGGCGATCCCGACCTACTACGCCGAATGATCCTTCGCAACATATTTTTGGGAACGATAAATACATTTTCAAACATTAAGTTTAGAATGGAATTTTTATTCTGAACATTGGATTAGAGTAATTTTAAGTTTTAAACTCTGAGTTTTTTAGACAACTTCTCCTTAGCTTGGAAGAATTGAAGTTTTACATTGTTGAGAAATTTGAAATGGGTCTTTGAGATTCTTCAACTTGGACCTGTGTAAAGACGAAATTAATCTTACCAGTTGATGGAAACACAATTCGGTAATGATTTCTATCTTTTTATGATGTCTAGCTAAAACTCCAATTCTTGGGGTGTGATTATGTGTTTATGGGTTGATTTAGCTTGTGGGTATTGCTAATTGTTAGTTTAAATGTTGTTAAGAAGCTATTTCATTTAGTTATTGTGGTTTAATTTAAAGGATTGTAGTTACAAATGCAATTCTACCTTCATGTTTTTGGCTTGCTCGTAAGAGAGGTTTTAAAACTAAGATTACTGAATTGATGGTCTGTGGGTATTAGGTTGTCATGGGTTCAGCTCAAGAGAATGAATTCTAAAGTCTTTTCCACACATTTAGCTCGAGAAAGTGAATGGACTAAAGCTAAGGCAGTTCTTATTTGCTTACTTGTTGGTGTTAGAGAGAAACCAACTTGATTCGGTGTAAATTGTTCGAGAAAAGGTTTATCCCCACTAAAATCTATCTTAGTCACTGATTTACAGCTATTTACTAACAGATGCAATCACCCATTTGTCTACCCTAGCCTATAATCCAATCACATCGCAAGAACCCGTCTCATTATTGTCAAATTCGTGTTATTTGTTGTTGTTGTAGTTGATAGTTAAAACCAAAATCCCTTTTTTGACATTCGTGACACCCTAATTTGAATTATGTTTTTACTTGTAAATGTCTATTCCTATGAATGACTTGAGCATATTCATACTTTACTCTTGAACCTTAAACACGTGCCACTCTCTGTGGGATTCGACCCCAACTCATTTAAATGGGTTATTATACTGACTAGAGATCATTGACACTTAGAATCGGATGAAGTGTCCTTGAAATGTTAATCAGTGTTTACCAACCACAAGAGTTTGCAATAAATGTTTAATCAAAGAGATTTGAATCTTCGCTAAAGAAGGTGGCTTGAGTTATTAACATATTATGACATGAGTGTTCTCTATCACCTCGGCAAAGATAATGTGGTGGCGGATGATCTTAGTCGGTTATCTATAGGTAGTGGTGCTCATATTGAGGAAGAAAAGAAAGAGTTGGTTCGAGATGTTGATGAGTCCTCAGATTGGACTTATTTAGGGCTCTATTTTAAAAGAAATAGTGTCCTCAAATGCTTATTTTCTCTCAATATCTGATGAAAACTCTCAAGTTTCAGGTATTTGAAGTTTTAATGGAATCATGGACACTTAGGTGCAAAAAGGATATTATTTTTCTTTTTAGTTGTTTGTGTGTGCAGGTACCTTAGCATTGCTGAGGGAAGGGGTGGCAAGTCTGTTGAGATAAATCAAGGAGTCGAGGGTGACTCTAAGTTAAAGGCGCTGGTATCTCAACTGAACGACTTGGCCACCAAAATAAAGGAGGTGGAAAACCAGTGCAAACTCCAAGGGAAGTATCCGCTTCCTCATGAGCAAGAAAGCTCTAGGAGTGATGAGAAAAAGCATATCGATGATACGCTATTGATCATTCTCCAACAATTTCATGAGCAAGATAGAATGCTAGAGGCGATGAAGGAGAGCAAGGAGGTGTTGAATCTAATGATTGGGTCTCACTCGAGATCAATCAAGGTGATTGAAGACCTATTGGACCACGCACTACCACATCTTTTTCCTAGCAGCAAAAGAGGGTTGCCTAACGACGTTTAAACCCCAATAATGAAGCTTTACTGATAGCTCATATCGAGCCACGCCGTTAAATAAGACACTTCTTGGGAGGCAGCCCAAGGTCGTAAAAATTTAGGATTTTACTTTTATAAATAATGGTGTGTTGATATTGCAGATAAACCGAGGAAAGTATGGAAAATCTCAGGTTGGCGAGCATAAAGTCCATTCCACGAGTCACTGAACAGGTCGGCGAGCCCCACTGGATCCGCCATTTGGCTCAATACAAGAGTTGTACAGAGCCTGTAAAACTCGGCGAACCCGAATAGCAGCTCGGCGCATCGCCAACCTGCTTGGCGATCTCGATGCATAATGTCGATCTCACCCTAGAAAATTGAAGATTTTGAAGAAAGGGCGGGATAAATGACCACTCGACAGACCACTGAGTGGGTTAGCGAGTTGACTAACATCATCGAATGGACAAGAACTGAATGGTTATAAAGTGCCAAAACTCTCAGAATTTTTAAATTTTCCCACTTTCCCTCCTCTTAAACTTCTCAACTTCACATCAAGGTAATATTTTCTAGATTATTACTTGCCTGTAGTATTGTAGTCGATAATTAGTGCTTGGGATTTGATTCCTTTGCTACCTAGGTTTTCAGAAACAATTTGATCGGCATTAAAGGTTAGTCTCTAAAACCCCGATTTGATAGACATGGCATATTGGACCCTATGATGATATAGAAGGTCTAAATATTATGTCATGATTAGGAGAAGATAGTTCCTCCTACAAACATGAGAAAGGCCTATGTAGTTGATGCATTATGAGTCGGTGAATAAAGTTTCTACTTGCTTGTGTTGCATGAGTTGATTTGCAGTGCATGCTTAAATGATTTCTTATGATAAAGTTGCATAATGTGCTTTGATGAGATAGTTGCATGTTGTGTTTCTTTGGTGTTGGAAATGAGAATGATGATTATGACACGA
>JAJOOS010000338.1:0-64362 GCA_029582725.1 Solanum chiquidenum
CCATCTTTTCATTTTATCTATGATTTAGCTTCCGCATCAGTTTATTATCTTTAGTATGCTCATGATCATGCCAGCAGGGTTAGCTTGGGATCACTTGTAGTCCTAGGTCCCGTGTCCGCGTCTCGGGGGTAGTCTCGGGGCGTGACAGTGATGATCACGCGTGGTTTGGGTTCTAGGAGTTCTTAATCAAGGGATTGAACCACGACCCCTATCCACGCGGTGTGGACCCACCCAAAGGGTGTGGGTCATGCCATAGGTCTCTGTTTTGGGCAGTTTTCTTGGCGTCCTCTTCATGGGCCCATAGTTGGTCCTTGAGGGGTGGAATCTTGACGTTCCAACATGGTAAACCCTCCATTTGAGTACGGGGTGTTAGAATATCTCCCCCTTAGGATCATTCATCCTCGAATGATGATCTAGGGACTACTTAAGGTCACGACTCAAGACTAGCAACCCATCATGCATGCAACTCATCTAAATGCACATAATGAAGGGAGGAACTTCATTTCCAAGCTAAACATGCTCAATGCATCACATGGAAGTAGGAACTATATGTAACAACCCAAAATTCATGAAATTGAACATCTACTCATGTTAAAGGAGGAACGACCATCTCTGGGCTAAATCATGCTCAACACAATCTCATGGAGCTCATATGAAATTCAATCTCAAAAAGAATATCCTAACATGCTCATTTCCTCATCTCATGAAGTATGTAGGCAACTCTACTCAATGCACTACAACATGAGGAAAACAATTCACATAAGTCATTTCTTTCAATATCTAAGATTTTTCATAAACATGCATATAAAGAAATCATGGCAACATGTAAAACATACATGACTTTCTAAACAAGGAGCTAACCATAAAGACCTCTCCCTCATGGGAAGAACTTTCATCTACTCCCAAACCTTCTAAGGGAACTAGGGGTGTCAGATCTCGAACACACTCTCTTTTACCAAGAGATATGGAAAACTGGATGCACCGATGCCATTCACTAGGCAAAGCTAACTCATAAACACCCTAATCACATGTCTCAAGATTTCACATGGGCCTACAAAATATGGACTAAGCTTCCCTTACATACTAAACTCACTACACCCTTCATGGGTGAGATATTTCAAGTAAGCCCAAGTCACAAACATTTGGATCACACAATGACCTTGCTATCTAAGCACACCATCCGACCCCCTTGGGAGGAAGTCTCAACGGACTTTCTAAGCACCGTCTCTTTTAATTCTACTATGGTCGGATCAATACATTGCTTAACTTTCACATCTAACATAGAAGACGATCCGGAACCACCTTAACCATAACACTACCCTTGGTATAGTCTACTAACCAAACAATATTACCTCAACTCAAAATGATCATACCGGTTTATAAAAGCCATTTTTCGGACATCATCATTTTTCACCCTCATTTGGTGCTAACCTAACTTAAGATCAATCTTACAGGAGTAACTAAGTCTTTGGAGTTGGTCAATACTTGAACCCCTCTCCCTCACCTTAACTAAGTGGTACATGCAACCCTCAAAGTCATCTTCAAGACAAGACATAACCCAAACTTAGGACATAGACTCCCCCCCCCTTCCGCCCTTGGATAGGCTCATTGGGGAACTAACACTTGACTATACGGGTTCTACAATAACATAGGATAAAAATAGGAGTGCAACCAGGACATCACAAAGATAATATCAAAATCTAACAAAGCATAAAAAATCAATGAAGAAGCTATCAACATACTGGGATCCACATTTAGAGCACACTCATGGTTACCTCTAGCTTGAAGTGCATAAAACAGGCTTTGCTGAGGAGCATCTTCTCTTCCTTTAGCCTTTGCCTTAGGAAAATTCCTCATTATGTGACCACTTTCACCACAACTAAAGCAACCCTCTTTGTCGGCGAAACATCTACCCTCATGTCTCTTTCCACACCTAGCACAAGTAGGCCATCGGGATTCATCACTAATTACTTGTGGCTTAGGGTTAGACACCCTTTCCTCATTATACCTAGGAGCATGGGAAGAACCTTGCCTGGAAGACCTTTGTAGATTCCTAGAATGAACATCTCTATCAGACCCATCACAAGAGAACTTATCATCATCCATTCTATACCTCTTTTTCTCTTTAGATCTCCCTTTTAGCTTTGCCTCCTCAATCTGTTGGGCATGAATCATAAGACGAGCAATATCCATATCATAAACAAGCATAGCCGTATGACATTCTTTCACCACTGATCGAACACTCCCGACACAAACTTACTCATCTTAGTTCTACGATCCGCCACAATAGAAGAAGCATACTTAGATAGTTGGGTAAACCTCAAGGCATATTCCTTAACACTCATACTACCTTGCCTAATGTTAATGAACTCAAGAACGTTAGCCTTTCTCATTTCTAGAGGGAAGAACCTATCAAGAAAAGAATTTTTGAACCTTTCCCACTTTATGGGACCCATTTCCATCAACCTTACTTCATTCAATTGATTAAACCAAACTTGAGCAACTCCCTTAAGTTTGTAAATGGCTAATTCCGCCTTCTCTACGGGAGTAACTCCCATAATATCTAACATCTTATGGACCTCATCTATAAACTCTTGGGATCTTCCTACATCTTTGAACAGAAAACTCAGAAGGGTTCATCCTAGTAAAGTCCCTCACTCTTGAAGCCGCCGTACCCATATATTGGGTTCATGGGAGCTACTATCTCACTATTGGCTTGGGCCGTCACAACTTGAGCCAACACTTGAAAAGTCGATCTAAACTCCGTATTAGTAACATTCTCAGCAATAGGGTCAACCGGAGTTTGTTGAGAAGCTTCTTGATCCACATTGCCTTCCTTATTCCTTCTAGCATTAGCCCTTGTATTAGCCATATCCTATAGACCACCGGGTAATGATTAGGAGAAAGACCTTATAGAGTTAAAATCTATGGTAGGACTTAGAGAAGTGAAGAAGTGCGATTTCCTAATCATCTAATAGCTTCGCATTCATAAATGTGGCGCGCTTCACATTTATTAACAAGACTCTACTGGACGTGGTTTTGAGACATCCAAGAACCATTCTAAACCTTCTGCTCTGATTACCAAGTTTGTCACGACTCAGGGGTACCCCCCTAGATGTAACATGGCATACAAGACCCCAAAGCACCTCATACGAGTCACTTAGCATATCATAACATATAGTAATAGAAAATGGTGCGAAAATTTAAAACATTTTCCATACAAACGAAGTCTTTTATAAAAATGAGCGGAAGTCTATAACAATTGTCTCAAACCATCTAAAACCATAAATATATTTGGGATGCAGCCCATACAATAGTTCTAAAGATAAAATGAAATACAACATAAGAACATGGTGACTATATCATCGGATACTATGAGGACTCACCAAAGCTTCAATCCTTGCTCTACTATGATCCTAGCTACGGGGATGGAACTCAATATCGTCGGACCCTAAATTTGATAAGAATGTAGTCAAGAGTATGTGTTAGTACAATCAAGTACTAAATATGATAACTAGCATAACATCATCAAGAGCATAACATAAGCATTAGCAAACATAAGACATAAGCCACAATCATAAGAGATAAAAACATAGTCATAGGCATAATCATTGCATCTAGATCAACATAATATAAGAGAAATACTTCATAAGTAACCTCAAAGCATACTTGTGCAATGGATGGATAAGACCCCATAAATCTCAACCACGCTAAGTAAACCACTATAGGCCATCTTCATATTCGTTATCTTTTGATCTCATCCTTAGCTTATTTCTCGTAGACAAGGGAACATTCACTTTTAGTCAGACATATCAAGGAAGGAAACTATAGAAATAATCCAAGCTAAGCATACATTATATAAGCAAATCTCATATAAAAAAACATACTTACGATACTTCCTGGAAGTAACCTTGATTCATCATAAACATGCTACGTTGAATAGGGACTTGTCCCTCTTTAGCTATATCTACTAATCATGGAAAAGTACTTCTTTACTAGTTCAATACATACATTACTCATTAATGGTTACGATTTACCAATTCAAGGCTATCAAGAAAAATCACCTCCTCATGCTAGACCAAGCTATCATGGAAAGAACACTCTCATGCAAGTCCAAGCTACTCAAGGAAGGGTACTATTACTCATTCCAAGCTACCAATGAAATGGTTTGGTCTTACCAAGTCATGCTATTATGAAAGCATACTCTCATGCTAGTTCAAGCTAACCTTAGGAAGAGTACGATTTCTAAATCCAAGACTATCCATGAGATCTACTACTTAATTTAACATGCATGGTCTTGTCTTACCAAGTCAATCTTATTCATGAAGGGATACCATATCACAACTTCAATCTATCATAGTTAACATACTTTGATTCTTCTTAGGTGAGCAAACCTTTTAACCTAAAATCATTCAATGTGAGAAAGCCTTCCACATTCATACATTCATAAGGTAGATTATGTGGATAAAGTCCTTCCACAACAATTCTATCTACTAGTCTACCATCATCATATAAGCTTCACTCTCAAAGCCATAGTAATCAACATTTATAACTACAAACCTTACTCTCAAATATTTACTTTTTAAAATCATCACATATGCCTAAATTTCAAGACATTCTAATCACATGCTTCATTCTTAAGAAATTCTAATTATATTTCCTCATATAGGTTCATTCTCAAGCATTACTAATCATGATCCATCATATATAATTTAATCTAATTCAATTATTGTCTATATATTTTTACTCTCAAGCAATTACTATACATATCATCAATCCTAGAAGATTATCTCTAAATTCTCAATTTCCCTTTTCAAGGCACAAAACCCACATACTTAGATTTCATCTTTCTAGACAGGGTTAGGCAAGGAAAACACAACATTTCATCATAAAACATGATTTACTGCTAATTCAATCACAAAAAATCAATATACACTCTGTTGGATCAACATACATCATAACCCACAACATTGAAGAAACCCTAAATTGAATTGGGGGAATTGTTCATCAAATTGGGGAATTCTAGGGGACTCCATAGATGGAAGATGTCCATGGATGAAGATATATCATACCTTGCTTACAAATCCCTCACAAATCTTGGAATATTGGAGGACTTGACCTAACTTGAACCCTCTTCTTCTTCTTCTTCTTTCTAGAGAGAGAATATTTGGTAGAGAATTGAGTTTCTTTTTGGTGAGTTGAGAGAATGACTTAAATGACTTATTTTAGTGGTCTAAAGTCCTTATATAGATGGTCTAGATTAGGGTAAAACTACACCACTTAATCCTAATAAAAACCAGAATGACCCAAAGTACCCTTAAACTTAACCACCGAAACTGCCCTATTTTTCCCAACCACGAGACCACACTGACGGGCCGTGGGTGGACCCGTGGTCTGTGCTTGTCAAGCGTTGTTTGGGTTCTGAGATTTGGCAATCAAGGGCTTGAACCATGACCCCTATCCATGCGGCATGGACCCACCAACGGGGAGTGGGTCCTTTCGTAGGTCACTCTTTTTTGGGCAGTTTTCTTGGGGTCCTCTTCAAGGTCCCATAGTTGGTCCTTGAGGGGTGGAACCTTGAGGTTCTAACATGCTAAACCCTCCATTTAAGTGCAGGATGTTACACAAGATTGCTTCACCTACTTCAAACCAACCAATTTGGGACCTGCATCTACGCCCATATAGTGCCTCATACGGGGCAATCTGAATATTGGAATTGAAGCTATTACTATAGGTGCACTCTATGTGAGGTAGGTGATCATTCCAACTATCCTTGAAATTGATCACGGAAGCTCTTAACATGTCCTCTAAGGTCTGAATGGTACACTCTCTCTGACAATCTGTCTGGGGATGAAATGTTGTACTAAGATTTACCTGAGTACCAAGACCTTTCTGTAACGATTTTCACAAATGAGAGGTAAATTAAGGACTTGTATATGAGATGATAAACAAGGGGACCCCATGCAACCTGGCTATCTCATTAATGTAGAGTTTGGCATAGTCCTCCGATGAATCTGTAGTTTTGAAAACCAATAAGTGAGTGAATTTAGTGACTATGTCCACTATCACCCAAATGGAGTAATGTTGTCTGCGAGTACGAGGTAAAACCTTAATCAAATCCATGTTTATCACTTCCCACTTTAGTGAAGGAATGTTAATTTCTTGAGTCACACCTCCTGGCTTGTGGTGTTCTACCTTCACATGTTGATAGTTTTGACACTTAGCCACAAAGTCTGCTATGCCCCTTTTCATGTCGTTCCACCAAAAGACTTATCGTAGATCGTGATACATCTTAGTGGAACTAGGATGAATAGAATATCTAGAATTATGGGATTCTATAAGGATCTGCTACCTCAATTCACCCACATAAGGAACACGACCTTGGTAACGAAGTACACCATCACCCCCTTGGGAGAAGACCTCAACTTTTTGTTGATGAACTGCACCTTTCAACTAAAAAAATATAAGATCACTATTCTACTTTCCCTTCACCTCCGCTACCAATGAGGATTCTGATCCATTCTAAACTATCACACCACCATCTGATGGGTCCGTAAGGAAAACTTTTAAGCGACCAAGTCGATGAACATCTTTTGCTAACTCTTTCTGTTTTTCCTCAACATGTGCTACACTACCCATAGACAGTCTGCTCAAAGCATCATCCACTACATTGGCTTTACCAGGATGGTAAAACACATTCATGTCATAGTCTTTGAAGAATTGAAGCCATCTCCTCTGACAAAGATTCAACTGTTTCTGGGTGAACACATACTAAATGCTCTTATGATCTGTGAACACATCAACATGAACACCATACCAGTAGTGTCTCCAAATCTTTAGGGAAAATACTACAACTGCAAGATTAAGATCATGAGTCGGGTAGTTCTTTTCATGGAACTGTAGTTGTCTAGAAGTGTAAAATACAACCTTACCTCGCTGAATCATCACATAATCTAGGCTGACACCAGATGCATCACAATAAATCACATAGTCATCTGAACCATCTGTTAGAGTCAAGACATGAGCTGTAGTCAACCTAGTCTCCAGTTCTGAGAAGCTTTTCTCACACTCATCTGACCACTGAAATTTGGCCTTCTTCAGAGTCAACTTGATCAAGGAGGAAGCTATGGATAAAAATCCTTCAATAAATCTCCTGTAATAACCAACCAAACCCAAGAAACTTCTGATATCTATTGGAGAGGTGGGTCTGGGCCAGTGTTGTATTGCCTCAACTTTCTGAGAAACCACTCGGATCCCTTCGCTAGATACCATATGGCCAAGGAAAGCGACCAACTATAACCAGAATTGACATTTACTGAACTTAGTGAATAACTGGCAATCTTTGAGAGTTTGTAGAACAACTCTGACATGAGTTGCATGCTCCTCCTCATTCAAAGAATAAATAAGGATATCATCAATAAAGATGATAACGAACAAGTCCAAATAATGTTTGAACACCCTGTCCAATAAGTCCATGAAAGCTGCAGGAGCATTTTTTAGTCCAAAATACATTACTACAAATTCATAATGACCATACTGAGTTCTGAAAGACGTCTTTGGAATGTCACTATCTCTGACTCTAAGCTGATGACTTTGTTAAACTACTGATAGTCATTGCACATTCTGAGAGAACCATCTTTCCTTTTCACAAACAACATAGGAGCACCCCATGGAGAGATACTGGGTATGATGAAGCCCTTATCTAGAAGGTCCTTCAACTTCTCTTTCGATTCCTTAAGCTTTGTTGGAGCCAGTTTCTAAGGAGGAATAAAAATGGGCAGGGTATCTTGAAGGAGATCTAATCTGAAGTCAATTTCTCTTTCGGGAGGAACTCTGGAAAGATCTGTTGGGAACACTTCTGGAAACTCATTTACTATAGGGACTGACTGAAGAGTTGGTGTTTCAGAGTTTTAATCCTTAACACGAACTAGATGATAGATATACCCTTTAGAGATCATCTTTCTGACCTTAAGGTAAGAGATAAATCGACCTATAGGCACTGAGCTACTACCCTTCCATTCTAAGACTGGCTCATTTGGAAACTAAAACCGAACAATCCTAGTTCTACAATCGAATGAGGCATAATAGGAATGTAACAAATCCATGGCTAGAATGATATCGAAATCTACCATTTCTAACTCTACAAGGTCTGCTGAGGTTACTTTGTGAGAAACTGTGACAGGGCAATTTTTGTATACCCGTCTATCTATGACTAGGTCACAAATTGGAGTAGAGACTGAGAAGGGTTCTGAGAGAGTTTCAGGACTGATACTGAAGTTCACTTCTATATAGTGAGTTAAAAAATAAAATGTAGCCCCTAGATCTAACAATGCGTAGACATCTGAATGAAAGACTCGTAATGTACCAGTGACCACATCAGGAGAACCTTCCTGGTCTTGCCAAGCCTGCAGAGCATACAACCTGTTCAGGCGTTGACCATCACTAGTACCAGACGAAGCACCCTTCTGAGTTGGGCAACATACTGGTGCTGTTTATTGAGCCCTACTATTGTTCCCTCTTTGTCCCTGCCTAGAAGAAGGGCAATCATTCAAACTATGGCCTGATTGACCACACCCAAAGCACCATTCCCTTCCTGCAAGACACTCGCCCAGATGGTTCTTACCACACTATGGACAAGTTTGGAAAGTCCTGTTACCTAAAGTACTCGCCAAAGACATAGAGCCTGATGCCCTACCTTTATGATCCTGTCGAAACCTGGGGATAAAGCACTAGTCGATGAAGGTGCTGGGGCTGTAGTCCTTTGCTGAAACTATGAGCGATTCCCACCACCCGACTTTTGCTGATAGTATTCATAATTTCCTGTTCTGGACTTTTTATTATCCTTAGCAATTTCCCTAAGCTTATATCCCTCAACCTACTGAGCATGAGATATTAGTTTGGAGATATCCATATCTTATAAAAGCATAGCATTACTGCACTCGGCCTTCACCAGATCGGATACCCAAACAAGAACTTACTCATTTGTTCCCTTGGATCGGCAACCATGTGTGGAGCATACCTGGATAACTAGGTGAACTTTAGCTCGTACTCTTGGACTGACATTGTACCCTGCTTCAAGTTTATAAACTATTGTGCCTTAGCTTATCTCAACTCCCTTGGGAAGAACATGTCCAGAAAAGCTCCGGTAAAACAATCCCAAGTCATATAAGCTGCATCCGCACCCCTATTGTGTTTCCACTGAGTGAACCAGATATGAGAAAAACCTTTAAGTTGGTAGGATTCCTGCTCCACCCTGTCATTTCCAGTCACTTGCATCACCTCTAGGATGTTCTTGACTATATCAATGATGTTTTGTGGGTCCTCACCAACCTCTAACCCTAGAAACTCAGGTGGATTCATCCAAACAAAGTCTCAAATCCTAGTTGCAGCTGATCCACCATTAGTGTTTGTGGGAACTATGGCCTGTTATTGTTCTGATTGGCCATACTCTGAGCCAAGAGTTGTATCACATTCTGAAACTATGCATTCATGACCTCATGGTTCGATTCTATAGGAACTGCGTTAGCATTGTGTGCATTAGAATTCCATGCATTAGCTCTACGAGGAGGCATGATCTGAAACCCATAACGATGGATTAGAAAGGAGAATTTGAATCATACCTCATGCACGAAAAAAATAGCAAAGGAAGTGAAGTTTTTCTTAAAACACTTTGTAGCCTGCCCCTCATAGATGTGGCACATTTCACAACAATGAAAGAGACTCTACTTAGTGCGGCTTTCAGACATCCTAGGAATCTTGAATCTAATGCTCTGATACCAAGTTTTTCACGCCCTGAGGCTATCTTCTTGGCGTAAAATGGTACCTAGGATCACGAGTGACCCCAAGCTAACCCTAAGTCTGGCATATCATAAGCTTAATGAATATAACTGAGTAAAACATGAACTATGAGGAAGGTAAATAACTAAATTTCTAGTGTGGGGACAAAACCCAAATAGTCTGAATATATAAAACATACTAAGAGTCTAGTGATAACTGACAACCATTTTACAACTCAAGCTGAATCTATTGATATGTCTGGAAAGCCTCTAACTGAGTCGAGTTGCTGGGAAATGCCCCCAGCTAGTTCTAACAAAACTAAAAACTAAAAGTAATGACTAAAATGAAAGCATGGATGTTGTCCTCAAAATATGAGGACTCACCTCTAAAGCTGCTGAATGCGGACCGAGAATTGATCTAAGCGTGATATTGATGCTGAGTACCTGAACCTACATCACGAAATGATGTAGCGTAGAGTATGAGTCAGTACTTGGAATGTGCTAAGCATGCATGATATAGATACTAAGTTGAACAAATATATACGAGCTGAACAAAATATAACGGATCAATAACATAATCTGAGCAAGAATATAGTTACTGAAACATAACTTTAAAGCTAAGTTGAATACAATGACCAAGTACTAATCATGAAGAAAACATACTAAATTGTATACTGATATAACTACTGAATATTTGGTCAAATGCACTAAGAGTCTGACTGTGGGAGCTACTATTAAACGACATAAACCAAGTTAGCTAAATGTGGAGTCCGATGTATACGCCCTATCCAGAGGACCCAATATACCTTGGCAAAGGTATAAAGGCATGATTGGCATGATCACTAAATCTAATGCCCAACAGAAGGGACTTGTAATCCTACGCGGGCATGTAGTTCTGGGACTATGAGGGTACGTTGAACCCTATTCCAACTTGGTGCTAAGTCTACTCCTAATTGAATACATATTAAGCAAAATGCACAAAATATTGAATAGCTCAAAATATTGGAATGTTGATTGAGAATGCAACATTTATATACAGATCATCTGATATTCGAAATCTAGAGCATGATTTCCTTTTTAACTAACCTAGAAAGTATAATTCATGAACTAAGAGAATTTACACAAACTAGGGTTTTGAATTTTAAATGAGGAATTGTCACACCCGGAGCATACACCCTGGGTGAGACTAGCACTCGAGAACCAACGAGGCTCACCAAATGACTTTGAAATGCTCAATTGGATAAACGAAGCATTGGATGTTGATCCTGGTTACATGTAACTGCTTCATAAATCAATGCAGGAAAAATGGCTTCAATACATTGAATGTACGAGTATCGGAGCGAAAATCTAAATAATATGTAAGCTTGAACTGGAATTTGAGAGAAACACTTACCTCAGCTTTACTCAACTCATGGATACTCAACTCAACGCAGAAATAAAACAACAATAAAAATGCAGTTATATAAAGTATTTCAAATAGTATATAACATCTCAAAGTATAGGAAAATATAATAATATATCAGTTGTATATAAGAATACAAAAATAAAGTCTGTTTAGGAGATTCTCTAACTGAAAACCATCACTACGAGTTATGTGATGATATAACGTCTGGCTCACACTACCAGAACTATCCTATAAGTTTTCGGGATATAGAACACCTCAACTAAGTGGATCAACTAAGCTATGCTTAAAAAAATTAAGGAATCATCTGAAAAATATGACCCTTTCTACCCACGTTGGCTACATGGTTTATGTAGACATGAATTATTATGAACTCGTCCCCATATCGATGCTCAATACTACTCCCAAAATATACTCAACTCATATGTTTAAAAACATAACTCTTTCTATCTGGTTTGATATTATTACTCAAAATCTATCTCTTAAAAGAGATGGAACTCAAAACTACTCATAAAAACTCTTTTGGAAATGGATGTTTCCTCTCATCTTAAATGTGAAAAACATTTACTCTTTGGGAATACTTATTTCCCATATATCACTTTTAAGAAAATGAACTTCACTCTTACTCTTTCTCAATTCAATGCTAAAGTCTTAAAACAAGTTTAAAACAATTGTAAAGGATTTTTGAAATGACTCGAAGAACTCTTAATACCTGACTCTTAACTCTACCTTGAATTTGAATTTGAATTATGAATTCCAGGTTATGATTTGTGATAGAAACAATATCGTGATCCTTAAGAGTGTTTTTAGATAGTCAATCATGAGAAATGATCGAGAAAGCATTTTCTGGAAGCAGGTCCGCGATGCAGAGAAGTATTTTAATATTTGGTCATGAAATAGTTTTGAAACAGTGGAGTTTGTCTCCTCTCCGCAATGCGGAGGGGAAATTGTCACTTCCGAGGAATAGGTCCACGACGCAGACCTGGTACTTTAGTTTCTGTATGACTTTTTCTACCTCCTTTTCTAACCCTAATTAACCTATAAACGAATGGTTTATTCCCCAATCACATAGATTCGAATACCCCACATTAGTATACAAGAACCTACTCAAAACAACCTTGAAATCCATACAATTATCTCAAGAACTCATCAAAACTTCAACAATTCAAGATTATGAAAGGTATTTCAGGCCATCAAAACTTCAACAATTCAAGATTATGAAAGGTATTCCAAGAACACTCCACAAGAACTCAAATGCATCAACTTTAAGGAAACAAATTTCGTTGAAAATAACATGATTGGCATGTGGGTGAACGAACCCAACGCTATGTGAACTCACATACCTCTTAGGAATTAAACCGTTGGCAAAATCCTCAACGAAATCTTCAAGAACTTGACGAATGATTGATTTTTCTCCTTTTTCTCCCCTTCTTGAACTTCTCTCAAAGTCCTAGCGTATTTCATGATTTATAAAACTGAACCAAATCAGTTTAGACCCCTAGATATTACAAAATTTAGTTTTAATTTAGTAGGTTAAGGAAAAGACCAAAATACCCCTCTTAAATCTGGGTAACTTTCCTTAACTGGACAGCCCGACTTCAAAAGGGCATATCTCCCTTATATGAGCTCAAAAATTTGAAAACTCGGTGGCCTTTGAAAGAGGACTGATACGCTCAAATTACACCTCCCTATAGATGTATAAGCGATCGTTATCAAGTAAATAACCCAACTTGTAGGTTGGAGTCGATCTCACGAGGAATATGGTTTAGACTTAACTTTAACCCACTATTATATTTGTTTAGCCAAATGATTTGCGAGAAAAGTAAACAAGGTGGATTTTTTAATCAAGTAACAAATTATTATGCCTAAATAACAAGTAGTCAGGATTCAACTTTGTTGTATCAATATGAGAAAGAAACTACGGAATATGTGTTCCCCATAAGCTCTTAACGCGGTAATCCTTATAATAGTAATCATTTCCTAGTGTTTTACATGCAAATTTGGTAAGTTATGTATCCATAAGTTATTGGTCCTCCAAAAAGGGAATTTCAGTACGCATCTTGGTCTAGCTAAGAGTGAATGCTTTACTTACCCTTACCTTTACCTCAGATTAGTCATCACATTAATGTATGGCTTAGTTTTCAGCTTCACTCCAATTGACATTAGACTATTTGATAGCATCCACTAAATCTCTGTTGTTAATTCTTTTCTCATTCATTACCTCCTTGGTCCGGAAAGTAGAAACGAGGTGGGTTCTAATATTTGCAACCGTTAAAAGACTTCAAAGCGAAAGAATTAACAATACATGCATAAACACTATTCAAGAATTACTTAATTATTATTCATACTTTCTTAATTGCTCATGGTTCCCACAACCCTAGTTGTGGATTTAGTTACTCATGCTTGAAAGATCACAATTCATAATTAGTTTAGAAGAATTCAGGAACATACAAATACAATAGATGAAAACCCGAATTGTCTGGACGCGGCTTCTGTTGATGACACGACCTACGAACCGTGGGTCGACCTACGGTCCGTAGGTCACCCTCTGTGGTTCAACACACATAAACTTTTCATCAAGTACTGGAACATTCCCTCACAGGTCATCAATGACGGATGTGTAGGATGGACCTTGGGTCGACCTACGGTCTGTCGTCTTGTTCCGTGGTTCCACACTTGTCAGACTTCCCTAATGCTCCACCTACAATGCCTCACCCATGGTCCGTCTTGGCACTCCGTGGATTAAGTACTGAAACTCAACTTCCCAGACCAGGACTTACGACTGACCACCCATGGCCCGTCGATGGACCTACGGTCCCTGGGTGGCTCCATTGGTGGGTACTTCTACATTTTTCAGCTCCAAATCTTCATCAACCACCACCACGCCTATTTCTTGCAAACATAATACATAAAACATTATTTCTTATACAGTGTAGACCTAGACACACACAACTTCTCAGTAAAATGCATAAAAAATACCCTAAACTCACAGTATATCAACACCCTCAACTTAAACTTATTGTTTGCCCTCAAGAGCACACTAAACTCTAACGACACTTGTGTAGAAGCAAACAATATAAACTCAGGCAGTCACATGGCTATCTCAATCAATTCCCTCATTTAGTGCAAACTTTTTCATCTAAACTCAACAAGCTAACTCATGCGGATCAAGATATGACATAGATCGACCAATAGACATCACAGCATACACATTTCACAATCACCAAGGTACCAACTTTCCAACAATGTATCCAGTGCCCTCACTTCAAACAAAATACATTTTCGCACAATGTATATGATTTTCAAGATTTTAAGGATTCATCAAACACTCACGCTCTGAAGTGACTTCAAGTACAGTTCGTGCTCAATACCATAGGCTTGCCGTTATTTTCACTGCATAGACCCTCCAAACTAGTTACTAGGATCACTATAGGACTTTCTTAGCTTGTAACGTAGGCTCTGGGTCAGGTAGGATATATTTGGGTACTTTTTGGTGACTTTCTTCCCTCCTTGATATTACATTGGCTTTTTACCTCTTTTCTCAACCAATTCTTGACATCTTTTTATTTTCTTTTCTTTCCATTGACTCTCCTAAACACATACGTGACCTTTGAATTTATAGCTAATATTTTGTTCACTTTCTTCTTTTTCTTTTATTTCAACTTTCTTTTTAAATTTCCACTTTCTTTGTCTCTTGCATTCAGTCACTTATTTTTCTTTCCTTTTTGTCCTTCCTTCTACACAAAATTCTTTTCATACCTTTTTTCTTTTGTTTTCCTTTTTCATAGCCACCCTCAACTTATGTATTTTGCATAAGTTGAGGTGCACAATCTCTGATGTCGGACCACGGCCAATATTAAGGAAACTTTTTTGAATTAGCCACCCTCAACTTAGGCTTTTGGCCTAAGTCAAGGTGCACATGTCCAAAGAGGGACCAGGACCAAGACAATTTTTTTAGGGAATGTTAGTTAGGTGTATTGAAAGAAGTGGTTTATTTTAGGATCAAACATTTAGATTAAATGGAACATTTATTTCTTTTGGTTGGATCATATTAGGCTTGAGTGGACTTATTAGAACAAGGGTCTATGATCATATCCTATCTTCTAGCTTAGATTATCTTAGCACGACCAATGGAGCAAGTTCTAGATTAGCACAATATTGTCTGAACATTCAAACTTTTCTCACACACACTTGGCACATTGTTTGATTATTAGATTATCACATATCTCAGTTCAAGTTTTAGCTTAAGTCATGAGGTCAAATAGGCTCTTTATGATGTCATATTGAGATCCAACCCATTCAACTCATCAAGCCTATAGATCTAGCACACTTCAATTTTTTTGGATGGGTATCAATTTCATGCTCTTTATGCCATCATGCCTTTATTCTTCTACTTACTTCTACACATACATTCCTAAACATGCCGGATCAACATAAAAGTAAAGAGTCCTTTCGGGGAGAAGAACACAGGCAAGAAAACCCCAAATCAGGATTCTGAGTTGGGTTTCTCGGACATCCCCCTAAAACTCAAATTTATTTACCCCACCCCGACAAAATAAGGTACAATTGCCCTCAATGTAGAAAAAGTAAAAATAAAGAATACGGTAAAGGTGAAGCAAACCTCTGGCGCAAATGCGCCGAAGACCTCTCGAAAAGTGGGTGGGTCATGTCTCTCGGAGCCTGCTGGATCATTACTCGGGACGCCATCAGTAGCACCCGCATCAATACAAGTAGCACCATCAGTAGTGCTTACACTGCTAGATAGGCCAACACCCACCTCATAGGTCCACTGCTGTCTCATCTCCTCATCAAGTAACGATGCCCTCGTAGCCTCCTTAAACTGCCGATGCTCATTCTTCTTTAATCTTTGATCCTCATCAGCATCAGAAGTGCGGTCAGAGTGGTGCCGCTTCCCAGCAACACGGGAAGAGTCCAGTGGCCGCATAGTATCACCAAATAGGGAAATCATCCCCACCTCATCATCCGGTGCTGCAGGGTAAAACTGTAGCTCAGTCTCAGTGGGGGCAAAGAGTGCAACAATATCAGCATAAAGGCTAGCCAACTCCTACTATAAGGTGGTCACATCGACGGTCGAGGCATTCCTCTCAAATAATCTCACCTCGAAAGCATCCAGGGGATTATGAACGGCCTGAATCTTCTGATCCATCATTTGATCCATTCTCACCTCAGACTCCAAAATAGAGCACTGCATCCAACGCTTTATATGCTTCAGCAGTGTGTCTATCTGCGTCTCCAGCTTCTAAAGTCGAGCTAGAGGAACGGGAGCAGGCCCTGAAGAGGGAGTGGCTCTGGATGAGCTAGGGGCCTGACTAATGGATGGAGATAGTGGAGCTAGAGCATATGCTAATGGGGCCGGAATAGTGGTGTCATCTGCCTGCATCTGCTCTATATTCGTAGCTAGGTCATCCCCCAAGGGTGGTATAAGAACCTATGGCTCTTGTCGGGGGGTAGGTAAGTTGGCATCATCCCGAATGAGGCCAATATCTAGAGTCTTGGTCACAACAAGAAACCGGTCACAATACAAAATGATGATAGAAACATCCCTACAGAGCTGGAAGATGAGGCACGAGAATGGCAGGGTTGTGGTGGCCTTGAAGACCCTCTCATGAATCTCTGCATTCAGGATGAGGGCAAAGTCAACCTCTAAACCATCTAGAATGGCTGCAATTATCACGGCCCGGTCCCATGTAACTACTTTGTCCACCTGAGTCAGGGACAATCTATTTCGGACCAATAACCAGAAAAACATCGCAGTGAAGCTTAGTGTAGCCTTCTTGATACCCAGGCTAGGAGTTTGAACCCACTCAACATGCTTCCCCTCATCAGCAATGTGGCATTCTAACCATCTCAAAAGTGTCTCCCTCTGCTTAGCATCCTGCTGAAAAGCCTCACTCTTATTGATGTCCATCTTGTAGTCATACTCTGCCGTATTAATCGGTAAAATGTGGGCTGGGACATAGATGAATTGGCGGATCGTGGCCTCGGAGATGTCTACTGTGAAACCCCGCACTAGTGTGGCCTGAACTGGAGGCTGAGTTATGGGCTTTGACTGTTTGTTGATGGAATTTTTGATAGTGGAAACATACGAGGCATAGAATTCTCGGACTATATCCACATTGTAGGTCCTGGACTCCGTGCCATCCACTCACATATGTGCCTCCAGAAGACCTCCTCAATGACTGATGCGGTGTGGAGGCTACCGTAAGAACCCGATGCTTCTCAGTTACTAGTCTGGATTTCTCCTGATGCTCATTCAGCATGCGAGCATCAGTGTATATCTAGTATTAGTCTTCCAGGCACCACCCATTTTGCTCCATAACAACCGATGCAGGCTCAGAACTAGGGGGCACTGGAATATCTCTCTTGCTATCCACCTAAGAAGAAGAGGCGGTGTTGCCGCTAGAGCTGCAGCCGAATGGCGACTCTGAGCCAGCCTGTGATCCGATCGGTGTGTCCCCTTCCTTTGACTGAGGGGCAGTGACCTCGTCAGATCTCACCTCCTAGGCTCTGTTTCGAGTAGTGTGGGGAGTAGTGGGGGAGGTCCTGGTGGGAGGGGGAATTTACTCCTCATTCGTGTTCTCATCGATCAACCGAAAGAAAGGGGTGACTGATTTTGACTTTCCCCCTCTAGTGTAGGTCGGAGCTTGTTTAGGGGCCATGGTACATGTGGAAGGCATTGTTAGTACTAAAACGAAGCAATGAGAGTCATGTAATAATTTTAGAATAAGATTCGGACCCATACAGAAAAAAAATTCAACCAGTAGCTGAACTGCTGACCCACGGTGGGTACATACGGTCCATCGGTGGAACGATGGCCCGTGGGTCCCCTACGTAGGTCAAAGTACCCAAAGTTGGGTCCCTCAAGTGGGTACTACGGATGTGCACAACTGTCCGTCGATGAAATGGCAGACCGTAGTGGATACCGTGGTTCAATACTTAGGTAATTTCGTGTGTGCCACTGGTCCACGAACCTCGACCTACGGCCTGTAGGGTGACCTACGGTCGTTGGGTTGAAGTCGTGGGTCGGTTCTGTGCCATGCATCACTTTACAACTATTGTTTTAACCATCATTTCAACAGATATTCCATTAAACTAAGTCTATACATGCATTTCCACATATATTTTGGTAGTTAATCATCCTTAGGGTTTTGACTAGTCAATTCTAGGCGCATTTGCACAAAACTATTGAACAAATGTCAAAACTTCCAATTTAGACCTATTAACTGATTTATGTGGTTTTAATTTATAACACACTCACATATTTTCATTCCAAGAGTGTTTCTAACTACAATTTAACATTCAATTAAAAGATTAACAACCCAAGGTCAAGATCCAACTTCGTGACTTTATTATTTAAACAATGAACAACGGATTCAAAGTTAGGGTGAAATCGTTTACCTTACAAGTAATCAAAGTGGGTGAGTGTGTTAGTGCAATGAAGTCCTTGTAACTTTGTTAGCCTTTCGACACCAAACCTGGATTGTGAAATCGATTGGGGAAGAAAAGGGAGAAGGGAAATTATTTTTGGGAGACAAAAGGTAGATATGGGAGATGGAAATTTATTGGGAGATTACTGAGGGATGATTTTGTGGATTATTATAGGAAGAAAATGGGTATAAGGAAGGTTAGAAATGGTTCAGAGGGAATATGAAAGTGGAGGATGTTAAAACTGAAAGTTTTTTTTTATTTATAAAGGGTCCGGGTCTAATCAGAAAGAAACCCTAGGTCATACCCATGAGGCCCCATCATCGGTCCGTGGGTCGACCTACTGGCCGTAGGTCACTTTGACACTTGGAAAAATGAGAGAACTTACATGGGATCTACGGATGCCATCGACGGTCCGTTAGTCAATCCACAGACCGTGAATGGGGTCCGTAGACCTCTGCATAACTATTTCCTACAGATTTTGCCTTTCGTCCCTTTACACGTAGCAACCATTTGGATTTTCTGTTTACATTTTCTGGACACTTTTTAGACACGGACCCTATTATATATCTAGCCAACACTAATGAAAATAAAATGCCTATCTAAAGAGCTACAAAAATCAAAATAAAAGAAGAAAATTCTTAATTCGAAACTAAAATCCTATTGTTGGCTAGATTGTACATCTTGGGTTGCATCCCAAGCAGCGCTTGATTTAACATCGCGCCACGACGCATACACCTTGATTACTCAGAATTCATCAAGATAATAAGCTTCAATCACTTCTTTCACACTCTCATATTTCCCCATGTAAACCTTGATTCTCTGCCCGTTCACTTTGAACCTTGTTCCCTCCTTGTTCTTGAGATCGACCACTAAATGTGGAAATACTTCTGTGATTCTGAATGGCCCGGTCCACTTGGACTTGAGCTTTCCAAGAAACAAGCGCAGCCTTGAGTTGAACAGAAGAATTAGATCACCCACAACAAATTAACGCTTTTTAATCTTTTGATCATGATACTTCTTCATCTTCTCCTTGTACAAGGCTTAACTTTCATATGCTTTTAGGTGAAACTCATCAAGCTCATTCATGTCATTCAGTCTTTGACTCGATGAGGCGCCCCAATCCAAATTCAATTTCTTCAACGCTCACATTGCTTTATGATCTAGTTCTACAGGAAACTGGCATGCCGTTCCATATACAAGTTGGTAGGAGGACACATGTATGGTGGTCTTGAATGCAGTGCGATAGTCCCATAGAGCATCATCAATCCTCCTTGACCAATCAGTTCGGTTGGCGTTCACAATCTTTGCAAGGATTTGATTTATCTCTCTTTTTGACACCTCAACTTGCCCACTAGACGGCGGATGATAAGGAGTAGCTACATTGTGAAAAACTCCATATTTCTCCAGCAATGCCTTGAACAACTTATTACAAAAGTGAGAACATCCATCGCTGATACTTGCCCTAGGTGTACCAAATCTGGAGAAGATACTCTTTTTCAGGAATGCGGTGACACTCTTTCCCTCATTGTTTGAAAGTGCAATTGCTTCCACCCATTTCGATACATAATCAATCACGACAAGAATATACTTCATCTCATGCGAACTCACAAATGGACCCATGAAGTCAATGGCCCAAATATCAAATAACTCAATCACCAATATCAGATTCATAGGTAGCTCTTACCTCTTTGATACTCCTCCTTCTCTTTAGCAACGGTCACAAGACTTGGCAAAATCATGAGCATCTTGGTGGATGGTAGGCCAGTAATACCCATATTGCAAGATTTTGTGAGCAGTTGGGATGCCACTATGATGCCCACCAATAGGCGATGAATGACACACCTCTAGTATACTCATCATTTCAACCTCAGGACACAACGATGAATAATCTCATCATCAAAAATACGAAACAAGTAAGGCTCATCCCAAAAGAATTTCTTCACATCAAACATGAATTTGTTTCTTTGGTGGAATGACAAACTCGACGAAACCAAATCACTCGCCATGTAATTAGCAAAATATGCAAACAAAGGGATAAGATCATAAGAAACAGCCAATACTTGTTCATCCAGGAATGCATTATTAATCTCAACTCCTTCCTCAAACTTGATGGAGTGGCACTTCGCCCGATTGAGCACAAGATTTCACTTTTCACATCATTTCAGTATCTCGGCGAAATTAATCAGATAGCCATCAAATGAGTCACCTAAAATAGAAAAAACATCCATAAATACCTCGAATGTATCTTCCACCATATCTGAAAAGATCGACATCATACATCGTTGGAACGTCGCTACAACATTACACAACTGGAACAACATTCTTTTGAAGGCGAAAATCCTATAAGGACAAGTGAAGGTGGTCTTCTCTTGTTCTTCCAGTGCTATAGAAATTTGATTACACCCCTAATACCCATCTAGAAAACAATACCAACCCTTACCAGCCAGACGATCCAACATGTGATCCTTGAATGGCATTGGGAAGTGATCTTTCTCTGTCCATGCATTTAGTTTGCGGTAGTCCATACAGACTCTCCAACCAGTCACCGGCCTCATTAGAATAAGCTCATTCTTAGTGTTTGGAACCATGTTGATTGCCTCTCTCTTGGTCACACACTGAACATGACACACCCAACTAGTATCGTCAGTGGGATAAATGACTCCCGCATCCAACCATTTAATGATCTCCTTTTTCACAAGCTCTTACATAGGGTGATTCAATCTCCGTTGGTGCTCAATACTAGGCTTTGCATCCAGCATGAGTTGGATTTTGTGAAAACAAATTCCCAGAGAGATCCAAATAATGTCCGCAATAGTCCACCCAATAGCCCTTTTGAACCTCTTTAATACATAAACCAAGGCCTCAACTTGCTCCATACTCAAATCAGCAGGAATGATTACCGGAAAAGTGTTATCCTTTCCCAAGAAAACATACCTCAAGTGGGATGGTAGAGACGTGTTTTCCAATTTTAGAGGCTCATCTACAGACGGTTTTGCATGCGGTGAATCACGATTCTTCATATCTAAGTCCAATCTTTTTGGCTTGGAATGGAATTCGAACCTATCAAGTGCGGAAACTAACTCATCATAGTTTTCAATACCATCACTTTTGAAATTCATCATTACCGCTACTAGTGTATCAACACCCAACCTCTCTTCAATAGACACTTCAGAATCTTGCTCCACAATATGATTTACCACCAAAACCACTTTCAGATCACTTTCCAGCTTCATAGACCTACAAATATTAAAAGTAACCTCGTCGTTGTTCAATAAAACTTAATCAACCCTCTCTCCATATTGACTAAGGCACGCATAGTAGCAAGGAGTTGTCTCTCTAAGATGATGGGGACCTCAAAATCAACCTCACAATCGAGTATCACAAAGTCTGCTCGAAAGATTAATGACTCCACTTTCACAAGAACATCTTGGAGCACACCAATAGGTCTTTTCACAGTTCGGTCAGCCATAAGTAGACGCATTGCGGTCGATTTTTGAGCCCCTAAACCCAACTTCTTATAAATGGACAGTGACATCAAATTAAAATTGGCACCTAAATCACATAAAGCTTTCGCAAACTGTATAACCCAATGGTGCAAGGGATAGTGCAAGTTCCAGGATCCTCTTTATTTTACACAAGTGACCTAGTAGCAATAGCACTGCAATGTAGCAACCTTTCAGCATTCTCAAAACTAATAGACCTCTTTTTGGTCACCAAGTCTTTTATGAATTTAGCATACCCAGGTATTTGCTCCAAGGCTTCTATCAACGGGACATTGACTGACAATTATTTCAACATAGTAATAAACCTATAGTATTTTCCTTCTACAGTGTTTTCACTAATAACTGAGGGAATGAAGGTGGAGGTCTAGAGATGGGAACAACTTTTTGGGTCACCTCTGCTTCCTTCTCTATAGCCTTTTTTGACTCTCTAGTAACCTCAATCTCATTCTCATCATTCTCTCCAATAATTTCAACCTCACACGGCATAAGGGGATCAATGGTCTGTTTACCTCCGCAAGTAGTGACTACTATACAATGCCCATAATTTTTTGGATTTCGGATGATCTTGCTAGGAAGTATTCCAGGATAACGTGGGTTCACAGTATATGACAACTGACTATACTGCTGCTCAAGTTGCTTGATCGACACTATATGGGCATCAACTTTTTTACCGATTCCAGACAAGTCATTTCGTATCTCTTTCACATTCTCATAAGTTGCATCAAACCGCTTCATCATTTTTTGCATCATATCCTCAATGCATGGCATACTACTACGAGATTCTCTATTACCCGGTGAAACATAGGGCCCAACTCTCTCATTCTTGTTGCCATAGTTGTTTCAGTTGTAGTTGTTATAACGATTGTACTTCCCATCCCGAACATAGATTCCCTCTCGGTTGTAATTTCCGTAGTTTCGACCTTGGTTTCCTTTCCCTTGACACCAATTATCCGAGTTAGAATCTTTGGCACTGACTCGGAAACCCCTCGTCTGATCATTAACCAAATATACATCCTTCTCATAGTATCCTTCCTCAATCAGTGGTTGTGGATCTTTAGTTAAGTAATTTACCACATTCACTTTTTCTGTACCTTGGGTCACATGCTTCAATACCAAGCCCAGTTATGTCCTCATTTGATCCATATCTTCATGAATATCATCATTGGCTTGACTAGATGCAGCTTGACCTGCAAATGTTGTTCTACAAGTTTTCGCCTTTCTAGTGCTCCATGCCTTATTATTTTGGGAAATCTTCTTTAGTTTCGCCATGATTTCCTCAAAAGTGCACTCACCATATGAACCTCCAGCAACAGTATCCAGCACAGCCTTTCCATTGTCATCCTGCCCTTTGTAGAACTACTCCTTTAGTGACTCATCATCTATGTGGTGATTCAGAACACTTCTTATAAATGCAATGAACCTATCCCATAAACTGCGTACAGACTCTCTAGGAATTACTAAAAAATTGTTGCGTTTGTCCTTGTGGTGTAGCTTTTTCGACACCGTAAAATACTTTTCCATGAACACCTGGTGCAATTGGTCCCATGTATGAATCTAATTATATGGAAGCTCAAAAAACCACACCGCAGCATCACCGATCAATGACAGAGGGAAGACTCTCAAATCTATGACATTCATATCCAATTTTAGTCGTCCCATGCAACTCTTGTAGACACTTCTCAATTTAGTCATGTGACCATGTGGATCTTCTGAAGCCAGACCAAAAAACAACCCTCTTGCCGTAAGCATTTGCATCAAACTGGTGGTCACCACAAATGTATGCCCTGGAGGTAGATGAGGGAGAACAATGAGTCCTTTTGATTCAACTGTATTAAAGTCGACCCTGTAGTTATCACTCAACCTTGGTGCTGGCGGATTCTGTACCCTTACTGCATCTCTGATTAGATTACCGCCATGAATCTAAGCATTCTCATTACCAACTGTAGGAGGTTGCAAGTCAAATCCATCCTCATGTTCATAGACATTTGGATTATTATGGGCCCCTAGGTTTGTCATTTTTCTTAAAGTTTTGCTTAGTTTAGGGTCGTAGGTGGTCCATGGTTTGCCTCGACTATGTGTACTTGGCATACACTAGAGTAGAAACCTGTAGAAAACAAAAACCAAAACAAAATGTAAAATAAGGAAATACTTGACTAAAGTTCAATAATGTAGTTAAACTTAATCTAAAAGCCTTACTCCCCAGCAGCTGAGCCAAAAATTGATACGCTCAAATTACACCTCCCTAAAGAAGTATAAGCGAACGTTATCAAGTAAAGAACCCAATTTGTAGGTTGGGGTCGATCTCACGAGGAATATGGTTTAGACTTAACTTTAACCCACTATTATATTCTTTTAGCCAAATGATTTCCGAGGAAAGTAAACAGGGGGTTTTTGTAATAAAGTAACAAATTATTATGCTTAAGTAACAAGTAGACAATATTCAACTTTGTTGTATCACTATGAGAAAGAAACTAGGGCATATGTGTTCCCCGTAAGCTCTTAACACGGTATTCCTAATAAGAGTAATCCTTTTCTAGTGTTTTACATGAAAAGTTGGTAAGTTATGTATCCATAAGTGATTGGTCCCCCAAATAGGGAATATCACTATGCACATTGGTCTGGATACGAGTGTATGCTTTACTAACCCTTACATTTCCCTCATATTAGTCATCACATCAATGTATTACTTAGTTTTCACCCTCACTCCAGTTGACATTAGACTGTTAGATAGCATCCACTAAATCGTTGTCGTTAAATCTTTTCTCATTCACTACCTCCTTGTTCTGACAAGTAGAAATGAGGCGGATTCTAACGTTTGAAACCGTTAAAAAGACTTCTAAGCAAAAGAATTAACAATACATACATAAACACTATTCAAGAATTACTTAATTATTATTTATACTTTGTTAATTGCTCATGGTTCCTACAACCCTAGTGGTGGATTTAGCTATTCATGCTTGAAAGATCACAATTCATAATTAGTTTATAAGAATTCATGAACTTACAATTTGAATAGATGAAAACCCGAATCTTCAATTGAAATTCAAAGTGAAAATTGTATTAACCCAAATCCAGAAATCAAATTGGCAAGAGTTGCAAGTTAATTCCCAAAACACCAAAAACTAAGAATTTACAATAATGTTTGACCCCAAAAACGAGGTCTACAACTCCTATTTATAGAAAACAAGTCTTAAATAAAAAGGACACAAAATAAGAATATAGGTTGTCTGGACGCGGCTTCTGTCGATGACACGACATACGGACCGTGGGTCGACCTACAGTACGTAGGTCACCCTCCGTGGTTCAACAATTAGAAATTTTTCATCAGGTACTAAAACCTTCACTCACAGGTCATCAATGACGGATGTGCAGGACGGACCTTGGGTCGACCTACGGTCCGTATTCTTGTTTCATGGTTTCACACTTGTCAGACTTCCTTGATGCCCCACCTATGATGCACCCACGGTCCATGGACTGGTCTAGGGTCTGTCCTGGCACTCTGTGGATTGAGTACTGAAACTCAACTTCCCAGACCAGGACTTATGACTGACCACCCACGGCCCGTCGATGGACCTATAGTCCGTGGGTGGCTCCGTTGGTGTGCACTTTTGCATTTTCAGCTCCAAATCTTCATCAGCCGCCTCCAAGCATATTTCCTTCAAACATAATACATAAAACATTATTTCTAATACAATATAGCTCTAGACACACAGAACATCTAAGTGAAATGTATCAAAAACACCATAAAGTCGCGATATATCAAGGACTCAGAGATCATTCATGTGATATCGTATGGGTCTCCTAATTCATCCTGTACTGAAAGTTATGGTCGTTTGAATTTGACCCAAGAATTAAAAAACTAAGGAATGACTTGAATGAATTCTATTTAATTCTTTTTGGAACTCAAGGTGCTATATCTAGTGATCTTAATACTTAAGAAATTTTAAATTCATTGGTCAAATCCTACTCACAACGAAAGATGGTTCGAGTGTTAGTTCAAAAATATTCTAGGGTGTTATCGGAATTATGCAATGTTTTCAAGAAAACATCTTATTTAGACTATGGATTCTATAGCAGCTGAAATCATAAGAAATTCCTAAGATTTACAAACCCTAGGTCTAAACAAGCTATGTAGACTCAAGGAACTGACTGAATTCTAGCGACTTAGTGGACGAAAGGAATCCACTAGTGAATTCCCACATACCTGGTGACAAAATCTACGGAGAAATCCTTTAGATTTTAGGACTGAACTTTGAACAACATTGTTGCTTGTTCTTGGGAGGTTTGGTCGACTTTTCCTCTTCTTTTTCCTCTAAGTTTTGATGATTTTTGGAGAATGAGGGTTTTGGGTATGTCTGACTAGGTTATTAGGCTTAGACTGAGTAAAATGACGTAGTTTAGGCATCACAAGATGTAGTTTAAGTTCCTAATGCATAGGGAAAAGAACCAAAACGACATTGACTTAAAACTGACGAGTGTCATCTACTACAAGACGAACCGACCGTCGGTTGAACTACCAACCATTGTTTGGGGTCGTCGTTCATGCTCTGCCCGACATGACTATTCTAAAATGAGCATAACTTTTTACTCTGAGCATGAATTTTAGCAAACTCGGTGGCATTGGAAAGATGATTCAATTATCTTTAATTAGATAGGTCATGGGTCACCTAATTCATTTTGTGCTAAACTATATGACTATTTGAAATTGACCCAACAGTCATTTTCGTCCAATTGGTTGTTGACCCTCACCTACGATCAGACTTACGGTCCGTAGGTCCAACCACAAACAGTAATGGTAGACCGTGAGTGGGATCAGAGACCATTAAATTTTTGGACCCTACCTACAGACCGTGTGTCAAACCACAGACTGTTGGTGACTTCCATGGTTTTGGCACCGGGTCCTAGAAAACTGGATTTTTCTATTTTTTTGAATCTGAGGTGTTACAATATCTCCCCCTTGGGAACATTAGTCCTCGAATGAAGCCTAAAAAAGTTAATTATGGAGTAAAGTAGTTGCAATCCCTACCACTAAGTACTAGAAACTGATATCTAACTGAACTTAGTTCCATGAACATGCAAATATGCTAAAATTCAAGATTAACTAAGGGAACAAGATACTGAAACTGAATTACACAAGAGTAAAATGAGAGACTGGAGAGGAACTATTACCTCAAGCTAAAATTGAATCGAAAGGAATGAGGTGAGGATACTTGCCTATCATGGTTTCTTCTGCTTCCCAAGTAGCTCCCTCTACGGATTAACTACTCCACAAAACCTTCACTGAAGCGACTTCCTTATTTCTCAACTTACGAACTTGACGGTCAAGAATTTCAACTGGCACCTCTTCATAAGTGAGACTATCCTTCACAACCATGAGCTCTAATGGTACTATTGATGTTGGATCACCCACACACTTCTTCAACAAGGAAATTTTAAATACTTGAGGAACCGCTGCTTGTTCTGCTGGAAACTCTAACTCATAAGCCACATTACCAACCCTTTTTTAGGATTCTGTAAGGACCTACATAACTAGGGTTGGGCTTTCCTTTCTTGCCAATTCATCACCCCCTTCATAGGTGACATCTTTAGGAAAACTCAATCATCGATTTTAAACTTTAAATCCTCTCTCCTCAAATATGCATAGGACTTCTGACGACTCTGGGTTGTCATTAGTCAATCTCTGATTAGTTGAACTTTCACCATAGCCTCATGAACCGAATCTGGCACAATCAAAGTTGCTTCACCTACTTCAAACTAACGAATTGGGGACCTGCATCTATGCCCATATAGTGCCTTATAGGGGGGCATCTGAATATTGGAATGGAAGATATTATTATAGGTGAACTCTTAGGTGAGCATCCCAACTACCCTTGAAATCGATCATGCAAGCTCTCAACATGTCCTCTAAGATCTTAATGGTACACTCTTCCTAAATATATTTATGTGGATGAAATGCTATACTAATAATTACCTGAGTACGAAGACCTTTCTCAAACAATTTACACAAATGGGAGGTAAATTGAGGACCTCTATTTGAGATGATACACAAGGGGATCCCATGCAACCTAACTGTCTCATTTATGTAGAGTTTGGTGTAATCCTCTCCTGAATCTGTAGTTTTGATAGCCAAGAAATGAGCGGACTTAGTGACTCTGTCCACTATCACCCAAATGGAGTCATGTTGTCGGTGAGTACGAGGTAAACCTATAATGAAATCCATGTTTATCACTTCCCACTTCCATGAGATATGTTAATGTCTTGAGTAATGTAACACCCCGTATCCCAAAATATACCAAAAAACAAATTTTTAGAAGGTACAGGTGCCATCGATGGGTGCCACCTACGGACTGTAGGGTTAAACACGGACCATAGGTAGGGTCCGTGGTTGGTCACCCCAACTCCACTCAAAAACCCCAAGAAACCCCGAACCATGGCCAGGACCTACGTACTGTATGTGGGACCACGGTCCATGGTCGAGGTCCGTTCATCGTGGTCCACATGACCCACTCCAAGACACCAAATGATGCCTACCAGGATGGACCGTTGGTCAGTTCACGGTGCATTAGTCAGGCCCATCATTGGCCCCGACAACTTTTAAGTTGGGGTCATTTTGGTCTTTTCCCTTATGCGTTGGGAACATAAATTACATTGTTTAACCCCTAAACTACGTAGTTTTGGTCATTTTAAGCCTATTGACAGTACTAGAAATTTCGCCTACGGCAACGGATTTTTTAGCAATGCTTAAGAAACCGTTACTATAGAGGGTCTATTGCAATGGTTTGAGCCGTTGCCAAAAGGATTGGTTATTATTTCTACGGCTAAGTAATAAATCTGTTGCCATTGTTTGATAACCGTTGCAACAAACCTACATATTGCAACAGTTATGGTAACCGTTGCCATAAAGTCATCTATGGCAACATTTAATGCGAATATTTTTCTATTGGAACGGTTATTAAATCCCTCCATAATTTCCCTCTCTTATTTTGGTTGAACCCGCCAAAAGCTTTTTATTCTATTTTATTTTTAATTAATTTTGTAAATACAATTTACTTTTCTCTTTATCAGATATCGATACAAACGAGGCAAACATTTGCTAAAGCTCATTTCCCCTCTCTTCAACAAGCAGAACACAAAAGTTCACTCTTCTTCTCTTTGACCTGATTTTTCATCCATTTGTGGAGGTTAGCAGAAGCAGAACACAAAGCAGATCGATGGAAGACACAAGTTGTGGAGCTTTTCAGGGATATTAATCTTACGGTAAGTTCTTCATGTCTGTCATTTTAGGGCAAACATAAACCCATTTTTTTCTTCGAATCTAAACCCCTTTCTCTCTTCATACCTCTTGTGAAATCTAATGAAATGGAGGGTTGTACGATTTCTTGTAAAATCTAAGGAAATGGAGGTTTTCTTCTTCAACTGTTGTAGTTCTCTTCTTCAATCTTTGAGGTTATAGCTGAAGAAACTACAAGTTTGATCTTCTTAGGTTTTCTTCTTGAATCTCTTCTTTTGTCTTTAATCTTTGGGTGTGGTTAGTGTATTTTATGTATTTCTCTAACTGTGGGTTTTTTCCCATTAAGTTGTAGCTATTGTGGGTTTAACGTTTTGTTGGAGTTATGGTGAAATTGACTTCTCTAGACCATATTTAACTTGACATTGATGTTGTATTTCTTGTCCATGAGTTTTTCAATCGGGTTTGAATACCCTTGTATTGATGATGTCTTCATTGATTTCACCTATCACTTGAGTAGGATGTCAAAAATTCACTGTCATTATTGTTGAAGATTTACGTTAGAGCAACAAGAAACAAGAGATAAATTAACATGAAAATGGAATAAACTAAAATTTGCTAATGGTTCGAAAAGTGATAGTCTCTGCCAATCATCACCATCCAGAGCACTGCACCATCTACTCCGGCCAGCACTTCCTGCCTCCAGCCGAGTCTACCATGGTTGCTTGAGCTATAGCCATGGCTGTAACTTGTAAGCGTTCCCCCTTTTTTTCGCATCTCTCAGTTGGATTCTTTCCGGTTTATCGATGTATATAAGTTGTTGTGAAGCTCCATGGGTGGATAATTTCTTGGATATCATCATCATACTTTTGATTTTCCTCTTTTCTCCTTTATCGATTTCTTCTAATTGTTGAAGTACCTCTTCTTTTTGCTCCATTAAATTATCAAAAGTGCTATTGTTTGACATTATTTTAGTTCTATTTCCTGTTATAATAGAATGTAGCCTGTGTTGTGACTTTTCTGTAGTTGATCCTTCGTTGATTTATTCTAGAAATGATCTTGTATCTGCTCATGAATTATAATATAATTATTCACCTGATTATCTTGCTCTTGATTCTCAAATTTGGTACTTCCAGTTTGTCCAAATTGAGAATTTTCCTCCCCTGTGATGGTAACTCTCGAAATGTATTATATTGTTGTCGTCCTTCCACCTCAAATAGATGATTATCTAGATAGTAAGCTAATGAAGTCCCTTCCCTATATATGTGCTCAATGTTAATTATCGCATCTTTCATGAGAGTTAGAGTGTCTTTCACAATAATTCTAATATTCCAAGGTATCTCTCATTTTCCTTGTAGTATAATTTTCAGATATCTCTTCTGCTTGTGCATAGATGAGGTTACATTCTTGATATCATAGGCAATAACGATAAGAACTCTGACCTGAATTACCTTTACTTGCACCATTTGTGTTACACTTGATGTTATTTGCATTTTGGGGCTTCCAATGATCCTCTTATAATAAATCTTTGTCTTGTAATTTTCCAAGAATTATACCATGTCTAACCAGTTGGTGGGGAATTGTTTCAAACTTGGAAAAAATGTCATTGCAAATTTCTATACAATTAGAGTAACCTGACAAACAACTCTGTTATATGTCATGTTTCCCCATGTCTAATGATATTTCTTCTACTCCAAATTCCCCATAGTATTATTGCAGGCATAACCTTAATAATTTTTTGAAGCTTATGACCTATCAGTGTTGTCCACCATGTTACTAGCACTTGATTCAGGTTATGTATTTTTAAGCTTAAACCTGCAAATTGACAAACATAGACCCATGATTTCCTTACTTTTTATGATTGTTGTAGGCCTGTAGCATTAGTTAAAAGAAAAAAATCTAAAAATCACTTTTGAAGACTGTTCTGTCTTGCTTTCTTATAAAAAAAACAGTAGGGATTTTTTTTGGAAAAAGTATTGAACATTGTTGATAGATGTTGGATCAACATTGAACATTGTTTCCCATGCCAACAATTTTTTAAATATAATTTATTTGTATTTCTATCAGAATATTGATACAAACATTTTCTAAAGACATTTCTCATCTCTTTAACAAGTAGAAGACCATACGCTGTCACCGTGTTCTCTTGTACTTGTTTTTCAACAAGGAGAACACAATTTCAGGGAAAGCTTGTGGAGTTTTGCAGGGATTTGAATCTTATGGTAAGTTCTTATTGTCTGTAATTTTAGGGGAAACTTAAACTTTTTTTTTCTTCAATCGTAAACCCATTTCTCTCTAGAAAATGTTGTGAAATCGAAGGAAATGGAGGGCTGATGGTTTGCTTGTGAAATCTGAAAAATCTTGATATTTTTTTCTTCAATAGCTGAAGGTTCCGTTCTGACATCTTTGAGATTATAACTGAAGAAAATTCAAGTTTGAGATGTTGAGGTTTTCTTCTTGAATCTCTTCTTTTTCCTTTAATCGTTGAGGTGTAGTTATTGTATTTGATATATTTTTTTTTTCTGATTGTGGGTTTTTCCCATTAAGTTTTAGCTATTGTGGGTTTAAAGTTTTGTTGGTAGTTATGGTGAAATTGAGTACTCTAGACAATATTTCTCTTGATATTGATGTTGCATTTCTTCTTCTATGAGTTATTCAATCGGTTTTGATTACCCTTGCATTAATGATGTCTTCCTTGATTTCACCTCTCGCCTGAAATTCACTGCTGGTTAGTATTAGACTTTTTGACATGAAAATTTGAAACTTCGTAAAATTCTAGATCAATATTATTTGCCTTAAAAATTTGTTTTATCACTTTTAAAGACTATTTTGCCTTGATTTCCTATCCAATAGAAAATCAATAGGGATACGTTTTTGAAAAGAATTGAATCCTCAAGGTGAATTAATGGTGTGTTAGAATATGACCGAACTTCATGTGAATCCAGCAACCATTTTCCATTTCTTGAATGTCCATAAGTCTTTAATAAAATATTGAAAGCATGATAAGCTTGTTAAGTTATTTCTTGACAAGTCATGTAGATCAGTGTTTTGTATATATTTCCAATGATAAAGGGAACTTTGTTATTTGTTTCATATATTAAGAAAAACTATGAAATGCTTGTTGTAAATTGAATTGTGATTGCTATGAGTTTTAAACTACATATTCTCCATGTACATTTTCAGATATGTTTGTCCATGAGTAAAACAATGTTGTCTTTTTATTTCATAGTTTATCATAAATTTGATTCTTTTTATCTTTTTGTATCGCATAGATATCAATGGATAATTTAGATAGAAGTTGGATGAGTCTCAGACGAAGCAGTGATAAATATATTAGTGGAGTGAATGATTTTCTTGACACGACATTTCAACGAGCTTCTAAAGGAAATGAAATATTATGCCCTTGCAAAAAATGCATCAATCGTTATTGGCATTATAGAAATGTGGTGGAGGATCACTTGATTGTAAATGGATAAAAATGGATTTTTCACGGGGAGATACTTTCCACACCAAATACACCACTTTCACGCAACCATGATGATATTGATGGACTACTTCATGATACATTTCAAAATATAGAGGGTGAACAGGGCATGGAGAAGGAGAGAGAGAAGGGTTATCTGAAGATGCAAAGAGATTTTTTAAATTAGTAGATGAAGGAAAAAAGAGCTATATCCAGGGTGTGAGAACTTCAGTAAGCTGAGTTTCATCATTCGGTTATACTTGCTTAAATCCCTATATGGGTTGAGTGATGTGGCTTTTACTGATCAGTTAGACTTGTTAAAAGAAGCATTTTCCTTTGCTCAACTGCATGAGTCTTTCAATAAAGCTAAAAAAATGATAAAAGATTTGGGTCTCGGCTATGACAAAATACATGCATGCCCTAACGATTGCATGTTATTTTGGAATGAAAATGTGGAGAAAGATAATTGCTCTGTGTGTGGGTCATCTAGATGGTCAAATGAGGGTGATGGCACGATTAATGCAAGCTCTAAAATACCAGGAAAGATTTTAAGGTACTTTCCTGTAAAACCTAGGCTTCAGAGAATGTTTATGTGTCTTGAAATAGATGTTGCAATGAGATGGCATGATTCTGAACGACCTAATGATGGGAATATAAGGCATCCTGCTGATGGAGAAGCTTGGAAGGATTTTGATTTTATGCATCCAAACTTCTCAAAAGATCCTCGTAATGTTCGATTGGAACTTTCAAGTGATGGTTTCAATCCATTTCGAACAATGAGCATTTCCCATAGTACCTGGACTGTTATGTTGATGAACTATAATTTATCACTATGGATTTGCATGAAGCCAGAGTATATGATGTTGTCGATGATCATTCCAGGGCCATCATCTCCTGGACAGGATATAGAATGAGTACCTACAATCATTAATTGGTGAATGAAGGAATTATGGGAATTTGGGATAGAAACATGTGATGCTCATACAATCAAACATTTCAAATGCGTGCAGCTTTAATGTGGACAATTAGTGATTTTTCAGCGCTAGCAATGCTTTCTAGATGGAGTACTAAGGAAAAATTAGCATGCCCCACGTGTAACTACGACACATGGTGTCAATATCTCAAACATAGTCGTAAAATGTGTTACTTAGGTCATCGGGCATTTTTTCCTCCTGATCATCCATTTAGAAGAGACAAAAAAACTTTTTATGGAGAGGAGGATCATAGACCTGCACCTACATCGTTGTCGGGCATAGAAGTATTTGAAAAGTTACATGATTTCAATAATGTTTTTGGGAAGGGCAACAAAAAAAGACGTTGAAATAATAAGGGTCCATGGAGGAAAAGAACCATCTTTTTTGAATTACCATATTGGAAACATAATAAGTTGAGGCACAATCTTGATGTGATGCATATTAAAAAAAATATATGTGATAGTTTGCTTGGGACTTTATTATATATCCCAGGAAAGTCAAAAGATCACATTAATTCTCGCTATGACTTGCAAGAAATGGGGATACGAAAGGAGCTTCATCCAAGGAAAGATAATACAAATGGAAAAGCTCATTTAGCTAAATCTTGTTTTACCATGAAACCAGAAGAAAAACGATTATTTTGCACTGTCTTAAAAAATGAAAAATTACCAAAAGGATTTGCCTCAAACATATTAGATCGTGTGGATGTGGATGAGATGAAAATATCAGGGTACAAAAGCCATGATGCTCAATTTATAATGTATTACTTGCTCCAACTTACTGTTCAAAAAGGGTTGCCGAAAAATGTTTCATTTGCCTTGATTAGGTTGGGGAACTTCTTTAAAGCTATATGTAGTAAGGTTATAAGGCGAGCAGATCTTGAGCCAATGCAGATTGAAATCAAAGAAATTGTATGTGAGCTTGAAAAGATTTTTCCTCCATCTTTTTTTGATATAATGGAACATTTGCCTATCCATTTGGTTGATGAAATTAGATTGGGTGGTCCAAATCATCTTCGATGGATGAATTCCACTGAGAGAAAAATGTGTAAGTTCAAGGATCTTGTTCGTAATCGATGTTATCCAGAAGCTTGTATAGCAGAGGGGTTTGATGTTGAAGAGTTCTTGATCTTTGGTTCGAGATACCAACATTATGGAGTGAAGACACCATTCAGTAGGTACCGAACTGAGGATGTTGAAAAAGAGGGAGATGATTTGTCCCTTTTGTTTCCTAAGCTTGGGCATCCAGTTGGAAGTGGGAAGAAGAAAAAAGGAAAGAATTTTACCATGGATCTAGAGTTATTTAGTGAAGTACATTGATATGTTCTCTTCAATACTGGTGATGAACAAATGGAAGACTTTATCAAGTAAGATAAAAACATAGTAATTATATATAATTTAAATTTCATCTGTTCAATTATTATAAGGCACTTAAAACTTCAATTATAAATGCCTTATAATCAAACTTGAATTATATATACTTGCAGGGAGCATAATATGTTAATTGATAGTAATATTAGATCAAATGCATGGACAAGAGCAAAGAGTCATAGTCAGGAATTTGGCAACTAGTTCAAAGAGAAAGTGAAAAATGTTGAAGTGCCTAATCAGTTAAGATGTCTATCTAAAGGGCCTAATAGGTTGGCAACCAAAAGGTATACTGCTTATTTCATTAATGAATACCAATTTCATACATTAAAACGTGATTACTCACGCAAGTCTCAAAAAAGTGGAGTGACTTTATCTGCGACAACTGATAGTTTTGCTAGTGCTCGAGATGAAAATCTCATTGATGGAGACGTTATATATTATGGGGCTATTTAAGATATCATTAAGGTTGATTATTACAATTGTTTTAGTGTTGTACTATTTAGATGTGATTGGTTTCATAATGAAATAGATGAATATGGGTTAACTCGTGTGTACTTCAACAAATCACGAAGTATGGATGACCCTTTTGTGTTGCCGTCTCAAGTACATCAAGTATTTTATGTGGCGGATCCAATCGAGAAGGATGTTTATTATGAAAGGAATAAAGTGCCTTTTGATTTGTATGACTTGGAGGAAGAAAATTGTCCTAATATTGGAGATACATTTTGGATAGAGGTAAGTGAAGACGTTGGTCCCTCAGATAGATTATCCGATGTTGACATGAGATGGTCAAGAGAAGATATTCCTATTGATGTTGTTGCTATGCCATCTGATGCTCAATTTCCAGAGGATACAACTATGGGAACGTCGGAAGAGGAGAATGACTTTGATGATACTGATTGGGATTGGATGGATGCGGATGATTAAATAAATAATTTTTGAATGTCTTGTAAATATATATTTATCATCATTTTATTTTATTTTGAGTGAGCCATAAATGTCTTTTCCTTAGAAATACATGTTTTTTTTCTTAAGATTATATTCTGATTTGTTTCTTAGAAATACATGTACCTTATATTGTGCTTAAAAAGATATGATTCTTATTCATATATATCATTTTGATAGATTCGATAGTCATGAGGAAGGAGAAGACTTCAAGACAAAACGAGAAAGGAGAAGGAAAACAATATGTGCAAGCTGGAACACTTACATCTATGGCTTACAAAAGGGTTTCTTCACTGAGATCAAAAGAGATTGTTCAATCTATTCTGCCGCTAAATTCCTCTACTCTTGTAGCACAAACTTTAAAAGAAGAATTGTGACAAGTTCCTCAGAATTCTTGTACTTTGGAAGCACAGTCTAAAAAGGATCAAATGCCTCAGAGTTGTTCCACTCTAAATGCAAGATCTATGCAGAAATCACAGCAACATGTGCCTCCGAGTTTTTCCACTTTAAAAGCACAAGCTGTGCAGGAACAAGTGCAACAAGCACCTATGAATTCTTCCACTGTAGTAGAACAAGTTTCAGAGAAACAGTTGCAACATGTTCCAAGAGAATCTCCTACTGTAGAGGAACACGATATACAAGACCAAGTGCAACAAGAGACACAGAATTCAGAAGAAAATGACCTATCAGGAGAGCTAGGTAAAAACATATAAATTCACTTCTAAATATTTTAATGTATTTTAAATGTAAAATCAGTTAACATTGTTGATATGTTGTTTAACTTTGCTTCGTATTATTGTAGGTCCTGTGACTCAAAAAAAAGAAAAGAGGTAGTACAGTAATGCAAAGTGTACATGGGCGACAAGAGCGTAAGTTGGTCGTGTTGAATAGGTACAATCAACCCATTGGTCCTACTAATGCCGTTGTATAGAGTTGGGGAGTTTTCTTGGAACCTTGGCAAGGAATGCGATGATTTGTCCTCTTAATATTCATAATTGGAAGAATATGGACACAAAAAAAGATTTGTGGGATTATACCCAAGTTTGAGTTCCTGCATTTCTAGTTTCAGTTATAAACTTTTCATACTTTTTACTAATATAAAGAACAAATTGTAGGAGAAATATGATATTCCAGATAGTGCAAAAAAATGGGCTTTGGATGAAATTAAAAATGCTCGGAGAAAGTAAAAAAATGACTTGTATCAGAATCATTATAAAGCATATGATAATGATGATCTTCGAATGGCAAATAAGCCCAAAGATGTTTCAGAATCTGATTTTAAGGATCTTCTCAAATATTGGGACTCTGCAAAATTCAAGGTTAGATTTATATTTTATGTTCTATTGATTCATTCTTCTGTTTTTGATTCACTTTTTAATTTACGTAGAATTTACTAACTCGTTTATTTACAGGAAATGAGTGAAAGAAATACCAGAAATTGAAAAAAATGGATGAATCCAGATACTGCTGGTAAAACAAGTTTTACTGTGATACGCAATAATTTGGTATGTTCTCCTGTTAATCATTAAATATGAACTTGTCGTCATAAAAGATCTTTAATAGCAACTTTATGTAATTAGGAAAAAGAGAAGGAAAGCCCTGATGAGTTGTCAGCTAAAGAACTCTTTGTGGCTACAAGATCAAGAAAACCTGGTCGAGTATACAAGGACTCCAACAAAGATACAATTAGTAAAATTGTATGACTTTTATTTGGTTATAATGTTTTTAAAATCCTTTATTTGTTCTTGAATACTTTATTTCATTTATTTGAATATGGTTTGTAGGCTGAAATGGAAAAAAATGTGAAGTCAACAGAATGAAGATGACAATCAATCATTTGATGCTTTTACAACAGTCATGGGACATGAACACCCAGGGAGCCTGAGATTGTATAGAAGAGGAGTTACCAAAAGTACTTTGAAAATAAAAGTGCTTTCTGAACCTTATTTAAATGCTAATGATGAGAGGATGAAAAAAAATGGAGGAATTGGAAGAGAGGATGCATCAAAGTATGGCGGAAAAATTAGAACAACAAAAAGTAACCATACACCAAGAAGTTACAAATGATATTCTTGGACAACTTAATCGTATGTACCCTGGACTTCAATTGAATGCTGCCATGTTGGCATCAGTGGGTGCTCAGTCACCACAAAAAGCTATGCAACCGTTGAATCGTCCATCTTCTAGCAAAAACCATCAAGGTATGTCGTTTATTCTTCACTTAATTCTTTCATCCATCTTTAATTACAGATGTTCCAGTTGAATGTTGAGTTTTCAACTCAATTTTTGTGTATAGATTTATCTCGATCCGGACCCTGTTTTGAGTATCAGAACCTTGGACTCTTATTTTCCTTTTCCAAATGATTTGGTTGTGAAAACGTTAGTCTTTGAATCAATGTTCTCTCATTAGTGTGCCATCATAAATTGTGAAATTATTGTGGCTCTTATTTGTTAGTGAAATTATTGGACGGTTGTAAACGATAAATATTTAGCACTAAAGGGCTGCCCTATTGCTGACACAGATGAACCGTTGCTGTAAGTGCTAGTTTGTAGACAATTTGTGTGTGTATCTATGTTGTTGTTGGTCCTTATGCGAATATTAGTAACTTGTTGTTAGTTTAAATTAAGGATCATCCTCGCTTGACTTGGCAGATCTGAAAAACCATGAATCTCAAACCTGCCTGAAGTGTAAAAAGCCATGTTGGCTAAATAATTTGCAAGCATATTTCCTTCTCTGTAAGTTAGTTTAATTTGAATCCGACACAATTGATATGTATCCATTATGTCTCCAATAATTATGTATTTGAGTTTACACCATTCTGCGACTTTGGCTTGGCCAAATGGATTGTCTTTTCCTATATGTAGTGGAGTCTGGATGAAGTTTGGATACTTATAACTTGTGTGCTTGGTGTGTGCGTGTGATTTATAACTTCCATGGCTTGAATTTGACTAGTTATGGTGAATTGGAAGGGTTTGAATAAAGTTTGAAGGTTCTGTCCTTTTCTGTTTTGTTGTTAAAATTCCTTCCCTTGAAAAATGTTTTTTTGAGATATTATGGTATACTTTGGTACACTGCTAATGTTGCTACATTTGAGTGTCATGTTTATTTTATTATATATTCCCCTTGAATGTGTTTTGTTAATTTGTTTCTCTTTCACTACAAAGCTATATTACCAATTTTTGAGCCATTTGTATCGCCCAACCAGCCCTGCACCCACTAAAAGAAAAACAATTCCAAACTGCTGAAGTTGAGTCACAAGACAGGAATGTGTTTTACATATTCTCTTCCTCTGTTTCCCTGATCATATCGTCCTTCAGTTGGTGGAAGTTCTATTTTTCACAAGGAACCAAACTCATCTTCTTCATCCCCATCTGGAAACAAGATCAGTCAAGTTGTTCTTTTCATTATAGTTATATTAGTTGTCCTGTTTTTCATATCTGGTCTTCTCCATTTGCTAGTTAGGTTTCTTATCAAACACCATTCTTCTTCTGCGTCATCTCAATCTAATGGATACACTGAAGTTTCTAGTTCAGATTCTTTGTAGAAACAGTTACAATAGTTATTCAATTCCATTTACATGATTCTAGTTTGGATCAAGCATTTATTGATGCATTACTTGTCTTTTTGTACAAAGAGGTTGTTGGTCCTAAAGACCCCTTAGATTGTGTTGTTTGTTTGAGTGAATTCTCTGATAAGGATAAATTGAGATTGCTCCTTACTTGTAGCGATGCTTTCCATATCAACTGCATTGATACTTGGCTAACTTTACCTTCCATTCCTTTGGTTTTACCTTTTTTCTTTATGCACAGTTGATTGAGCAAATGAAATGTTTGATTATTTCACTTACGTACAGATGTGGAGTAGATCGAGGCAAATGATTTAATTACGTAAGTCTAAACTATCTTTCTTCAACATTTGCTCTCAATAAAATTTCATTTTTCTGGTCTTTTATAGGTGGAGAAGATAACCAAGGGGATGATGAAAGCAATGATGAAGACCTTATTACTTGATCTAATTGATTGAAAGATGTAGAAACCTATTGTTTTAGCTCGACTCTTTTGCTTTAGCTCGACTCTTTTGCTTCTTGACATTTTGAAACTTTTGTTAAGCTACAATATTTTGTTTTAATTTCTATTAGTATGGAACTTGTGCAAACTATTGAAAACTTGTGTTTTGGTATATATATTTTACCTTTATGGATATTGTGATGACTTGGATATTTTGAATTATATATGTGAATCGGCTATATATAATTAGTCATTTTCTTACGTGATTTGATTTAGATATTTTTTTATAAATTGTTGTTGATTTATATATATATATATAATGCTCAATACACTTAAACTATTGCAACATATTGGGGAAAACTGTAGATTCATATAGATTGGTTTCAATAGAAAATTAAAATGTTGCAATATCAATTAAAATCGTTGCCATAATATTTAAAAAAGTGTTTTCATAAGAATAATTTATTTCAACATACTCTATTGCAACGATTTCTAACAGTTACCACAACCCCTAATGCAACAGTTCTAAACCGTTACAACTGCTGTAATTTTATAGTGCCTATAGATGGACGGAAAACCATTGCAATAGAGGTTCCTATAGCAACACTTTCAGGAACCGTGACATTAACTGTTACAATAGAGCTATAGTAACTCGAGCAGATGAGACGGTTGCAAAACCGTTGCTGTAGCGCTTTGGCAACGGTTTTAGGTCCTATTGCAACGCATATGAAACTATTGTTGTAGACCAAAATACTAGTAGTGTGACTTAATCAGAACCTTCCCTAATGATCATTCTTCAAAAATTCACCCAAAACTTGGGCAAAAGAAAGGAGAGAGTCGACCAAGTTCTCTCCAAAAATGCAACAAGTTTCTTTATTTCCATCCCCGAAATCGAAAGATTTCTCTGTGAATTTTGTCACCAGGTATGTGGGATTTCACTAGTGGATTCCTTTCTTCCACTAGGTCCCTAGAATTCAGTCAGATTCTTGATTCCCTATGTATTGTTTAGACCTAGGGTTTCTAGAATTTTAGATAATTGTTGCGATTTAGTTGTTATGGTAATCCGAATCATATTATCACGATTTTGTGACATTACTGCTCAGTCCCTTACATGAAACTCAGAACCCTAGTTGTGTAGATTTGTTAGTTAATGAATTGCACTAGCTAGGTCATAGAAATAGACATACATACCTCAGATTCTGAATGTTTCATTATCAGTACATAGTTGTTGCATTCTCAGTTAGCATGTTAGAATATTGATCTATCTAGTATAATTTAGTTATGTTATATCGTACACATTTCTAATTGGGAGTAGACTTAACACCGAGCAGACTAGGGTTCAGTGTACCCATATAGTCCCAGAACTACGTGCCCCTGTAGGTTTATAAGTCCCCTCTGTGGGCACCATTTTAGTGATCACGCCAATCATGCTTTTATAACTCTAGTAGGGTATATTGGGTCCTCTCGATGGGGTGTATACATCGGACTACACGTTTTAGCTCACGTAGTTTTATGTCGGTTATTAGTAGCTCCCACATCGAAACCTCATGATCTGGGACTGTAGGAGTTGCGCTAGCATTCCTTGCGTTACCTCTACGAGGAGGCATGATCTCAAAAGCATAACGACAAGTTAGAAAGGAGATCATACCCATGCACGATAAGAAAAGCAAGAAAATGAAGTTTTCCTATAACACTTCGTAGCCTCCCTCTCATTAGATGTGGTGCACTTCACACCCATGAAAATGACTCTAGTTAGTGCAAATATTCATACATCCTAGAACTCTTGAACCTAATGCTCTAATATCAAGTTTGTCATGCCCTGAGGCTACCCCATTGACGTAAAAAAAGGACCTAGGATCATGAGTGACCCCAAGCTAACCTTGAGATGGCATATTACAAGATAACTGATTTAAAAGATACTATGTCGTCACGACCCAAGGGTACCCCCTATATATAACAAGGAACATACAATCCCTGAAGGTACCATTTAAGCCCCTTAGCATACCATAATATAAGTATAGAACAATAAAGAGAAAAACACATTCAGAGTCTTTTGAAATTTTTATTATAAGCAAAATCAGAAGTCTAGACTTGTCTCAATTAGCCATCTATTACAATCTTTGAATCAAATGAAAAGGGACACAACCCATACGACATAGTTCACAATTTGAAATATAAGAAAAGCAACTATAAAAGCCACCCTCGAACCATGAGGACTTGCCTAAACCAAGGAGAATAGTCGATCCAAGCTTTGACCAAGAAGAGAGATCACCTCAAGAACCGGACCCTACACTTATTGAAAAATGTAGAAATACGGGTTAGCTCAAAAATACACTAAGTAAGATAGCCATGCATGAAAATCGTGAAGACATGCTCAAATGGACATTTTAGTTGAAAAACATTCATTTTACCAAGCTAAAGAATCATCATGAATATTAGTGTACAAACACAAGTCATAAGCATATTCAACAGAAAGATCATCATAACATAGTGGAAACATGCCACAAATTCCATCAAAGCATACTTGTGCAATGCATAAATAAGATCCTATAATCCCACCCATGCTAAGTAAATCTTCTTGACTGACCATAGTTCATAATTCATGTTATTGTTCATATTTCATCATGGTGGAAATAAGCCTTAACCAACATAGACTATGTGAGCTTAACATGGAATCCGATGTAACCCACACCGAAAAGGGTTGTCCTACTTTCCTAAGGTAAGACCATGGTTTGTTAGCTTTTAGGTGGATCCACTAGCTAAAGACCTATAGGGGCACATAGTTATGGGATAAGGAGATTGCTACTAGAAATTCAGACTAAATTGTGGTAAAAAGTTTCCATCACATGAGATACATGTTTTGGGAACTCGGAGTCAACTGACGTAGAAGGAACCCATTTGTGAAGCCAGACTCAACTAGCGTAAAAGCTTTCATCTCATATTCAATATTCAGTCAGTGCTAAGCATAATTCCCATTGAATTCATATTAATTCTTGACTGAAGTTCATATTTATGGAAGAATGCCTTAACACTCAATCTAACTTAATTCATAACATAGCTCATCGATTCAAGAGGTGAGAATAGCCTTTCAACCTTAGAATCGTCACATTGTGAGAAAACCTTTCACATCATGTTCATTATGTGTTCATGAGAATAGCCTTTCAATCAATACAACAACATTATCATAATCATGGACACCTCATTCAAAGTCATGCATGAGGGTGTATATGAGGATAATCTTTCAACAACATAACAATTATATCATAATCATAACCACTTTACTCTCAAAGTGTTCTTTAAGCATATTCATCATTCTCATAATCATGCATAATTCACATACTCTGCCCTTCTAGGATCATAGATCATGTTACATCAATACATATAGAACTACTACATTAGACATGGATAAAATCTTAATTTCAAGTAAGCCCATCATTACTTGCATGATCTCATATGATTCTTCTTTCATCAACAAACCCACATCACAAGTGCACAATTGAGGAATATGGGGATTTCATGGGTTCTTGGGGGATTTAATCATAATTCAACAATATATCATCAATTCAATCATAATCCATCATAAATCAATCATTAGAAATATTTTTGAAAGGAACCCATGACATTGAAGTAAAACAATAACTTTTGGGGAAATCACTAAATTTGAAATTGAATTTGGAGGGACACCATGGATGATTACTATCCATGGATGAAAGATTTATATACCTAAGTGAAGAATTCCAACGAATTTAAGAAGAAAACCTAGTTTCTTGAACCCTAGGTCCAACTTCCTTCTTCTTCTTCCTTGAAGTTTTAGAGAGAGAAATAATTTTGGGAAGATGAACTTTGGGATTTTCTTTAGGATTCTAGGTAGAATGACTTAATTTGGGGGAATTTTGAGAGTGGAAAGCTTATATACTTCACTAGATAAGGAGTAGAACAACTTAGTTTTGAACTAGGCGATATAGGAAATGCCATTAAAAGACCTTACTTCCCTTCAGGGCTGCTGCACGCTGAGGCTCGCCAATTGGACCCTTGGTCCGCCTAAATTTTCAGCATCTCACCCCAAGGAGCCAGCCAACTTGGCGTTGGGGGAGCCCCTTTGGCGATGCGCCAACCCAACCGGCGAGCCCCGACTTGGCTCGCCCTATTTTGAAGAAGCTAGGACAAAGGGAGGCTGCCCACTAGGCGATTGTCACGACCCAGACCGTCGTGATTGGCACCCACACAAACTCTCCCGTGGGAGAACCATTACTACAAACCCAAACAAACAAATTTTATGAAAACTAAGGCATTTAAAGATACGGAAGCAGGTTTAAATGACAATAAAAATGGAGTCCCCATAAACTCCAAGGTTTAAACAAATAACTTAACCAAACTAATGCGGAAGTCTTAACCCTTAGAAACTGAAAGTCATTGTAACAAAACTCTACTAACGAAAAGTCTAAGAACAAGGGGTACAACCGCGAAACTAAATAACACCTTAACAAATTGTCTGAGTCTTGAAAGAGTGGACTTAAACAAGGAAGACCCATGGCAGAGTGAAAGAACTGGCTCACCCTTGAATCCGGTCATGCTCAATAGTGACCTAGCTGAGGTCTATCAATATCCACCTGAAGATGCCCTGTACTCAACAAAGAAATAGCAAGTGCAGTATCAGTACACAACCAAAGTATACTAGTAGGATCACACGGCTATCCCATATTTATGCCGGAACGTGGAAACCGATCCAATATTTATGTCGGAACGTGGTAACAGATCCCAGTTAGTGTGTCGGATCGTGACACCCACCCATTTAACAAACCACAATCACAATCACAATGTATATTCTCACAATCATACAACAAGAGGTGATTCATGGCATACCATTATTCAATTATCCTCATTTACGATTAGGGTGATCAATAATGCAACATTCGCAAACATACATGCATTATAATAAAGCAATTACAAACATATATCACCCAACATGAAATCAGCACCATCACCTACCTCGAAGCCAAGCTTGAATCCCCTAAGGCACTTGAATCTTCCCTTTCGGGATTCTTCCTGCTTGTTCGTGGTCTAAAAACATACAATTAATGCAAGGATCAACAAATGAGGCCTAATTACCTAGATTATAATCAACATTATCAACCCTAGGCCAACCTCAGATCCCAATACCCAAATTAGGGCTTTTTCCACCATTAACTTCAAATCAAAACCTTTCCCCAATGATAATTACCCAAGAAACTACGTTCCAAGGATCGAAAAATGGATTTGGGGAGTGAAAACCTTACCTTTAGCCTCAAGAATGGTGGAAAACGCTCAAGAAGACAACTGGGTTGTTCCTTAGTTCTCAAAGTCAAAAAGTACAGAATAAAACATTTTTGGGGTTTTATTTCTGACTTAAGTCGCGTCTGTCCCACCACAGCGGCCCCCTGGTGGCAAAAATCCCACCCCAGCGGCTTGCACGAAATCAGTGAGCAAAAATAATAATTCCAACACACCATTTCACAACACACCTTCAACAAACGACACTCAGAAACTACCTGTTCACGCTAAGATCAGTTTCTGGATTTCTACTCACCCGAATTCAATTCCGTAAAGTCGTACGGGTTCCTTAACGACCTATCTATATACTCATGTAATCAAAATCATAATTAAATAACCCAGTTGTAACCAGATTTCCCTACACTATAATGACTCTGATTTCGTCCAAATTTGAACTAGGTTGGGAAATCCAAAGTTACTACTCAAAAGTTTTCTGACCTCAATTCTTTCCCCATTGGCTTTTCTCTAAAGACGGGATTAAGTCGTTACAATAGATGCCAATTTACCCATCACTCGTCCCCGAGTGACAAACTAGGAGAGAACTGGCTAAAGTAAGGGTAGAGTAGTACTTGAATCACTGAACAACATGGGATACTTGCCTCGCATGTCCTTAGCTTATGGACATCGAGATCAAGAATTTCAACTGGTTCTTCTTCATACAGAAAGTCCCGTCTAACACAACTAAGTTTGACTTATGATATAATCTTCGTCCCCAAACCAACTAATTGAGTACCTACACATCCATTCACACAATGCCCCAATGAAGTCATCACAATACTCGAGTGATAATTATTGTTGTATGTAAACTTAACTACAACAAAAGAAATTCCCAACAACCACCAAAGTTGATCGTACACACGTCTACAACATCTTAATCATAGTTCTTATCAACATCTCCTTCCCATAACATAAATTCCCATGAGCTTAAGTTATAACAAATTTGATCTTTAGAAATTAGATACTCATCGAGGGATATGTCCAAGCATACAACCCCTCCAACAACACTATTAAAATGCTAGATTTAGTAATTGTAGATTACCTCTTAACAAAAGTAGAAATGGGCCCACAGATCCCCACATCCAACCACACATAATCGATACATGACCTCGATGACTAGAGGAAAATAAGATTGCCGGATAACCACAAATATGCATGGTATCTCTTCTATAAATTCTCATAAGTAAGGTGGTACATCTAGACCCACTAAAGTACTTTAACAACTCCAAGACAACACCAATTATGTCATTCGAAATAACCAAATCTTCCCAATCTTCTCACTCAACCAAGAGAACATCGCAGGATTTGGTACCCCTAATCCACCACTAGGGATCCACCCACAAAAGTGAAAACACACGGGAGCATAGCTAGTGAATCATACTCCCAATACTAACAACCATCATAAACACTCCGACCATTTACCTTATTATAAACCAACACTTTTAAATGAAACCTTTCTTAGGTACTTTAATAATCAATAGCAGTAAACTTACGACTCAACCCAGGTGTAAGTCCTTTCAAATGCTCAATATCGGATACAATTGATCATTTCTCACTTTGTCAATTCATACATTGACAAAATACATCACCACGAATATAGACTCACAATGAAAATTTTGAATTGTAATTTCCACCATATAACACAATCCCTTTCTCTATCAACATTAGCTTGTACCTTGAAGATTTTTATGAATTCATAGATCTCCATTTATCATTGATCGCATCTCCATCGATCTTACCATATATTTCACTAATATTTCAATGTGCTTGTCATCCCACTCAAGCTAATGTCCGCACACTCATTTTTAAAGTTTTTTTGATAGTTTTTGACCCATCTGATGGACTTGTGACACTATTACCATAGCTAAAACAAAACGAATGAAATCATGTGTCTCTGAACCCAATTACCTACCCCTCTAAAGATATCTCTTTAGCCTTGCAATCAAATAGAATATTCTTGCTCTAGCCTCTCTCTAAAGGTTGTACTACATCCCACTATTTTTCTTCATTATAACTCTAGCTCTTTAACATTCTATTCGAGTGGTGTCCTACCATCCCTTATAATTTTCCATACAACCACGTTACTCACAAAGTATTAGGAAACCACGACCTTAGATACTCACAAGTCATAATTACTATATAAAAATTCACATAACCAACAATTTATTATATAGTTGTATCACGTCACAATCCATCAGGAACTCGTATTTCCATTACACTCCGTCAGCCTTGACTATCACTACGAAATAAACTTTTTTCATCGACACGATGCCTCAAACTCAGGTAAGCTCATCAAATTCAAACGACTAACCCAATCTTGGTACACACTTTCTTACTAAACTCGGCAATTTCCTTCACCCAAGTATACTCAATTGAACTTCCTTTATCCATAAGCTTGTCATTCTGGTATGAATCCACTCCCTTATGGATTAAGATAAAATCACAAGTCGTCATACTACCCTCTCTCTTCATAACAACAAGACAGGAGCACCCCACGGGGAAGCACTAAGACGGATGAAACTTTATCAAGATTCTCTTTGATTTGAGCCTTAAGCTCTCTTAATTCTTTTGGATCCATACGATACAGAGGGATGGAAATGGGGCGAGTTCCAATTTCCAAGTCAATACAGAAATCTATATCTCTATTCAGAGGGATACCAGGAAAATCCATAGGAAACACTTCCTTAAACTCAGACACCACAGGAACAGACTCAATAGAGGGAGACTCAACCTCAACATCCCAAAAATGAGCCAAATAAGCCAAAAAACCCTGCCCTATTAGTTTCTCAGCCTAAATGGAGGATATGATCTTAGATAGCTTATGCTTGTACACCCTTTCCCACTCTAATCTTTCCCTACCGGGTATCTCTAGAGTTACCGACTTAGTATTACAATTAAGCCCGATATAATATGGGGACAAGCAAGTCATGTCTAAGTTTATATCCAGTCAGTCATATCCTTCACAACCAAATCAACCCAAATATGAAAATCCATAATCACAACAGGACAACATGATACACATGGGTGACTATGACTGACTCTTCAACTAGGTTAGAAACATGGATGGGGGCATCAAGTATATCACAAACCACATGAAATCCCAAGGCTACTGAACTGACACATATGAATAAGTAAAACCCGGATCAAACCAAACAATAGCCATTTGGGCATAGACAGAGTAGCTCTTGTGACCACTGCCTCACACCCTCAAACTCGGTCTTGCCCAAAAAGCATATAACTGAGCCCTGTCATCTTGACGGGCAACCTCCTCGCCTGGCTGCACTACTCATCTACATGCATTACCATTTCCCTGGCCTCCAAAGCGTCGCTGATTTCCTCCTCATATGCCCAGGTTCTCCATAATTTTAACACACCTTATAACTTATAGCCGATTGCTGAAAACTGAATTAGATCGCGCGGGTTAGTTCGGGTATGATTTGGGGTCAATAATTGTGACTAGGGAAAATAGGGGAGACTAGGCTGAGATTCTATCAAACCCTGTCCCGTTCTGGCGGGATAAATCTCGCACTAGCGGTCTCGCCGTGGTGGGGAAAATCCCACCCCAGTGACCCTGACAGAAACAGAACCCAGGCAATAAATTTTTCTAGGGGTTTTCTCTTTTCTAAATCTCCCAATGGTCTTGAGCTTTACTGAGCAATTTAGGATAATCCTCTGCGCTAGGATAATCATTGTCTACCCCGAGTCGCGCTAGGATAATCATTGTCTACCCCGAGTCAATCCAATGATACATAATCCAACTCATTCTCATTAATTCAACACCATAATCCACACATCCCCAGGATACACCCAGATAGTCACGCGGTTATTACTCAAGCGCAAGACACGTCCAGATCTTTCTTACGAGTCACCTCATACATTATCTAGACCCTTGCATCGAACTTAGTCGTGAACTTCTTCTCACAATGAGTTTCACGATACTCAAGCAGTTACAACTTGAAAAATTTAAACGATCCAACCAACATATTACACATAACAAGTTTAGACACGTATTTACTGTGCATACAATCATATCATCACATTCCAGCAAAACAACTTTCACATTCACAGTTTCAAGTTATACTAACAGACAAGTCCAAATTCTAAATTAGCTACTTTGCTCCATGGATGACCATTACCGATCATCTATGCCTTATACGACCCCTAAGGCAGATACCAATTGGAACATTCTCAGTTCCAATTAACTTTGTTCTGTAATTTCAGCCGGGACTACGACGTCTAATTCACTTCGTTGAGATACCAATTGTAATCGGGAGATACCAATTGGACTGAACTCATACCACAAGCGATAATAGTAGCTAGTGAGCCCCATAAAACTGCTAATTTCATTCATAGAACTTGGTCGAACCCAATTCTTAACCTCCCCAATCTTAACTAATGGTAACGAGAACTTAAATCAATCTTAGAGAAAACCGATGCACCTTGCAATTAGTCAAAAATATAATCTATCCGAGTCAATGGATACTTGTTCTGAATGGTGACCCTATTCAATTGTCGCTAGTCTATACACATCCTCTCTTGCTAGTGACAGTGTTACCACTTTTGTTGCTCTAATTCGGACCATAGAGTAAAGGAACAAATATACCAATTTGTATCACCCAGATACCACTTGGATTCAAGTAATAGCACGAAGGAGTAGAAAGAAGTGAGTTTTTCCTAAAATCCTATAGCCTCTTGAAGAAAAGTACGGACGTCATCATACCATTCTCCAAGTCACTACTAGACTCGTTTTGGTACAATGAGATCAACGAACCTAGGGCTTTGATACCAACTTTGTCACGACCCAGACCGTCGTGATTGACACCCACACAAACCTTCCGGTGGGAGAACCATTACTACAACCCAAACAAACAAATTTTATGAAAACTAAGGCATTTAAAGATACGGAAACATGTTTAGATGACAATAAAAATGGAGTCCCTATAAACTCCAAGGCTTAAACAAATAACTTAACCAAACTAATACAGAAGTCTTACCCTTAGAACCTGAAAGTCATTGTACCAAAACTCTACTAACGACAAGTCTAAGAACAAGGGGTACAACCCCAAAACTAAACAGCACATTAACAAATTTTCCGAGTCTGAAAAGAGTGGACTTAAACAAGGAAGACCCATGGCAGCCTGAAAGAATTGGCTCACCCTTGAATCCGGTCACGCTCGATAGTCACCTAGCTGAGGTCTATCAATAGCCACCTGAAGATGCCCTGTACTCAACAAAGAGAGAGCAAGTGTAGTATCACTACACAAGCACACTGTACTGGTAGGATCACACGATTATCCCAATAAGTGAAACACATGCAAGTAACCACAATATTATAAAACAGCCATATACCGAACATATACAATATTACTTTTTAGGATCAATGTAGCATCCCACATTCTCAATAATACACATTGGTTATAAATTTAGAGCAACATATAGTCTTCCAATATCAATCATCATTAGATATGAACGTAATCATCACAAGTAGATACACAACACAATTCAGTGGTCCTCACACAAAATCGAATTTAATGGTCCTCTCATGGAACCCACACCCAAACTGTTAGCATACCAAAACGTGGTACCCGATCCAATGTTTATGCCGAAACATGGCAACCAATCCCATATTTATGTAGGAACGTGGCAACCGATCCAATATTTATGCCCGAACGTGGCAACCAATCCCAATTAGTGTGTCAGATCGTGACACCCACCCATTCAACAAACCACAATCACAATCACAATGTATATTCTCACAATCATACAACAAGAAGTGATTCATGGCATACCATTATTCAATTATCCTCATTTAGGATTAGGGTGATCAATAATGCAACATTCGCATACATACATGCATTATAATGAAGCAATTACAAACATATATAACCCAACATGAAATCACAACTATCACCTACCTCGAATCCAAGCTTGAATCCCCTAAGGCACTTGAATCTTCCCTTTCTGGATTCTTCCTGCTTATTCATGGTCTAAAAACATACAATTAACGCAAGAATCAACAAACGAGGCCTAATTACCTAAATTATAATCAACATTATCAACCCTAAGCCAACCCAAGATCCCAATATCCAAATTAGGGCTTTTTCCACCATTAACTTTAGATCAAAACCTTTCCCCAATGATAATTACCCAAGAAACTACGTTCTATGGATCGAAAAATGGATTCGGGGAGTGAAAACCTTACCTTTAGCCTCAAGAATGGTGGAAAATGCTCAAGAAGATACTTGGGATCGTTCCTTAGCTCTCAAAGTTGAAAAAAGCGTAGAATAAAATATTTTTGGGTTTTCATTTCCGACTTAAGTGGTGTCTGTCCTGCCATAGTGGCCCTGCCCTATCGGTAGAAATCCCATCCCAGCGTCTTGCACGAAACCAGTGAGCACAAAATAATAATTCCAAGACCACATTTCATAACACACCTTCAACCAACGACACTCAGAAACTACCCGTTCAAGCTAAGATCAATTTCGGGAGTTCTACTCACCGGAATTGAATTACGTAAAGTCATATGAGTTCCTTAACGACTTATCTATCTACTCATGTAATCAAAATCATAATTAAATCACCCAGTTGTTACCAAATTTCCCTATATCTAGACTAGGTTGAAAAATCCGAAGTTACTACTCAAAAGTTTTCTTACACCAATTCTTTCCCCATTGGATTTTCTCTAACGATGGGAACATGTTGTTACAGTGATGATGGCTCACTTGTCTAATTGCCAAGCCACTTTGGCGATGGCATTACCCCTCTCCGAGTGGACCAAGGGAAAAATGTTTTCCTTCACCCTTCCCAAGGTAGTTTAGGCCCTTGTCTTTTTCCATGTATAGCTACCCCCCTAACACTTAGCCCTAGTCTAGCCTACTAGAATCTGGGTGTTACAATATCTCCCCCTTGGGGAAATTCATCCTCGAATGACAACCTAGTCACCTTACGGAAGTAAAGACTCAAGACTAAAAACCCATCATGAATGCAACATATAAAATAAATAATGCACAATTCATAGGAGGAAACTTCAACTCCATCTAAAACATAATCAATGCAACGCGAGAAAGTAAGAGCTAAATCTAACAACCCATTATGCATAAAACTCAACATTTTGCATATTCATAGGCGGAACTACCTTCTCCAGCTAAAATCATGCTCATCATAATATCATGGAGCCAATATGACATTACTCCAAAAAGCATAGTAAAGCATGTTCATTAACTCATCTCATCAAGTCAAATATGCAACGCATACTAAATGCACAACAATCACGAGGAACACATCAATCAGGAAAGCTCATTTTCTTACTAAACATGAAATCATCGAGAACATGCATAAAATAAGGAAATCATGGAAAAGACATATATCATACATGTCTCCCAAAACTAGGAAGCTCAAGAGGAACTATTTACCTCTAGCTTGAATAGGAGTAGAAGGAAAGAGATGAAAATATCGGGACTTCATATCAGCCTCGACCACCCAAATAGCACCCTAAAATAAGTGATTCCTCCATATAACCTTTACAGAAGCTATTTCCTTATTTCTAATCTCTTGACTTGTCGGTCTAGAATTTCTACCGGAACTTCCTCACATGAAAGACTCTCATCAACTCCCAAACCTTCTAAGGGAATAATGGACACCGGATCAACAATATAATTCTTAAGCATAGACACATGAAATACCGGATGAACCGGAGCCAACTCATTCGGCAAGTCTAACTCATAGGCGACTTTATCAACACGTTTCAAAAAAAATTATGGGCCTACATACCGGGGAGAAGTTTCCCTTTCTTGCCAAACATCATCACACCTTTCATAGGTGAAATTTTTAGAGACCCAATCGTTAATCTCAAATTCTAGATCCCTCTTACTCACATCGGCATAAGACTTTTGTCTACTTTAAGCTATTCTCAACCTTTCTCTAATAAGCCGAAATTTCTCAATGGCTTCATAAACTAGCTTGGGACCTATCAAAGCAATTTCACTGACCTCAAACAAACCAATCGGAGACCTACATCTCCTACCATACAAAGCTTCGAAAGAGCCATACTGATGCTTGAGTGATAACTATTATTGTAGGGAAACTCTATTAAGGGCAAGTGGTCATCCCAATTACCCTTGAAGTCTATAACATATGCCCTTAACATATCCTCTAATGTTTGGATGGTACGCTCCGCTTGCCCATCGGTTTGGGGATGAAAAGTCGTGTTAAGCTTAACCTTAGTACCAAGCCCTTTGGGAATGACTTTAAAAAATATGATGCAAATTGAGTACCCCAATGCGAAATAATCGACAAAGGAACCCCATGCAACTTCACTATCTCTTCTATATATAACTTGGCATAGTCCTCTGCTAAAAATGAGACCTTAACGGAAATAAAGTGGGCTGATTTCGTCATCCGATCTATAATGACCCATATAGAATCATGTTGCCTACGAGTGCGAGGCAAACCCACAATAAAGTCCATATTCACTTCTTCCCACTTCCAAGTGGGAATATCTATGTCTTGGGATAAGCCTCCCGACCGTTGATGCTTAACCTTAACTAGTTGAAAATTTGGACACTTGGCTACAAAACCCACTATATCTTTCTTCATACCATTCTACCAATAGACTTCCCGTAGATCACGGTACATCTTGGTGGCTCCCAAATGAATAGAATACCGAGAACTATGAGCTTTTTCTAAAAAATTCTCCCTCAAACGATCAACATCCGGAACACATAACCGACCTTGGTACCTAAGCACCCTATCTCCCCCTTGGGAGAAAGTCTCAACGGACTTTTTGAGTACCGACTCTTTCAATTCTACTAATATGGGATCAAGGACTTGCTTAGACTTCACATATATTACAAAGGATGATTCAGACCAATTATGGATCATGACACCACCCTTGGTGGAATTCACTAGTTGAACACCTAACCGGGCCAACCTATCCACATCACGAACCAATTCTTTCTTTTCATCATATACATGTGCCACACTACCCATGGACAATCTACTAAGAGCATCCGATACCACATTAGCTTTTGCGGGGTGATAAAGGACACTCATGTCATAATCCTTCAATAATTCTAACCACCTTCGTTGATGAAGATTCAAGTCCTTTTGACTAAACACATATTGCAAGCTCTTTTGATCGGTAAATACATCAACATAGAACCCATATATATAATGCCTCCATATCTTTAAAGCGAACACAACCTCCGCTAACTCAAGTTGATGGGTTGGATAATTCTTCTCATGTACTTTAAGTTACCTTGAAGCATAGGCAATCACCTTACCATTTTGCATAAGCACACATCCCAACCCAACTCTATAGGCATCACAATATACCATAAAGCAATTCCTACCCTCCGGCAAGGTCAAAAACGGAGCGGAAGTAAATCTATTTTTCAAATCTTGGAAACATTTCTCACAAAATTCCGACAACACAAACTTAGCCATTTTTTGAGTCAAAGCCGTCAACAGGGAAGCAATGGAGGAAAACCCCTCGACAAACCTCCTATAGTAATCGACCAAACCCAAAAAGCTTCTAATGTCGAAAGGGGTTACAGGTCTAGGCCAACTCTTGACTACATACGTCTTCTTAGGATCTACCCCAATACCCTTGCTTGACACAATGTGACCAAGGAATGCTATGGACCTTAACAAAAATTCACATTTTCTTAACTTTACAAACAATTGTTGGTCGTTACGAACTTGCAATACCACCCTCAAATTGTCAACATGCTCTTCCTCACTCCTTGAATAGATCAAAATATAATCAATAAAGACTATCACAAACATGTCAAGATATTGTCAGGAAATTCTATTTATTAAGTCCATGAACGTCGCTGGAGTGTCAGTCAAACCAAAGGACATTACTAGGAACACATAGTGCCATATCTTGTTCGAAAAGCCGTCTTGGGAATATCAGCCCCTCTCACCCTCAATTGGTGAAAACATCCAAAAACTAATTAACTATCGGGACTGACTCTAGAGATGGGGTTTCACACTCAACATCCCTCACCCTAACAAGATGGTAGATACACCCTTTGGAGATCATCTTCCTAGGTTTAAAACAAGAGACAAATTGACCTCTAGGCATAGAATTTACCCCCTTCCATTTTATGATAGGTTAATTTGGAAATTGGAATCGAACCACCCGAGTCCTACAAACGATAAAGGCATAACATGCATGAAACTAATCCATACCCAAAATCACATCAAAGTGTAACATGTCTAACTCCACCAAATCCACTAAAGTAACCCTAAGAGACAAGGAAATGGAACATCTTCTATAAACTCTCTTAGCCACCACAGAATAACCAATCGGGGTAGAAACCGAAAAAGGCTCTAATAACACTTCAAGGAGTATATCAAATTTCATGGCCACATAAGGTGTCACAAAGGACAGAGTAGGACCAGGATCCAACAAGGCATACATATCAATAATAAATACTTTTAACATACCTGTCACCACATCCGGGGAGCTCTCTTGATCACCTCGGGTTTGAAGAGCATAAAAGAGGTTTTTCTTGGGAGCATTAGAGTTTGAACTGCTAGGAGGACCTTGCTTGCCCTCTCTTCCTTGAACCTTAAGCTTCAGATAATATATCACCCTATGACCACTCTTCCCATAACCATAGAAACCATCTATGCCAACTAGGCACTTACCATCATGCTTCTTGCCGCATTTAACACAAGTAGGCTTAGACATAGAAGATCCGCCACCATTGCCTCCTTGAGGATTAAAGTTGGAAACCCTTTATTTGTTGACCCTTGGGGCTCTAGAGGTTTCTTGGTTGGAGAACCTTTGTCTAAACCTTTGTCGACCTTGTCCTTCAGACCTAGCATTGGAAAAATTCCGATCACCGGTTCTAGCCCTTTTTACTTCCCTATTCTTTTCTTGAAGCTTCTCATCCTTCATTTGTTGAGCATACACCATAAGACGTGAGATATCCATATTATCATGGATCATTCTCGTACGACATTCCTTCTTTACCAATTTGGACACACCCGTCGAATACCTACTCATCATATCCCTTGAATCTGCCACCATAGCCGGAGCATACTTGGAGAATTGAGTAAACTTTAAGGAATATTCTTGAACACTGATACATCCTTGACGAAGGTTAATGAACTCTTCCACTTTAGCTTACCTAAACTCTTGGGGAAAGAACCTTTGAAGAAAATCCAACTTAAACACTTCCCACTCAATGGGACCCGCTCCTACTGACCTCAACTCTTCCATTGCTTATACAATACATGAGAACCACCTTTCAATTGGTAAGCGGCCAACTAAGCTTTATATACCATGTCAGCCCCACGATATCAAGCACTTTGTACACCTCATCCACAAATTCTTGAGGATCCTCTTCCACTTTGGAGCCTTGAAATTCCAGAGGGTTCATTCTTGCAAAATCCCTCACTTTAGAGGCCGCAAAATTCACATTAGGGTTCGTGGGAGATATTAATTCTCTAATAGCTTGGGTCATCATGGCTTGAGCTTGAGTGGTCACGGCTTGAGCTTGAACCTTCATGGCTTGGGCCAACATTTGGAAAACTGACCTAACCTCCCCATCCGACGTAGCCATAGGATTAATCGAAGGTTGAATATCTTGAGGAACTTGATAAGATTTAGGAGGATCTCCCTCATTCACATTGTCTTCCTCAACCCTTCTTGCAAATGCCCTTCGAGTAGTCATATCTTGTAGACCATAGAATAAGGGTTAGGAGAAAGGCTTTATAGAGTTAAACTCTATTGCACGACTTAGGAGTAATGAAAGAATTGAAGTTTCCCAATTAGGGTGTAGCCTCTCATTCATGAAAGTGGCGCGATTCACACTCATGAACAAGACTCTACTATACGTTGCTTATAAGACATCATCCTAGAATCATTCTAAACCCTGTGCTCTGATTACCAAGGTTGTCACGACCCAGGGGTACCCCCTAGATGTAACAAGGAACATAGAACCCCTAAATGTAGCATGTAAGAACATTAGCATATCATAACATAAGTATAGAACAATAAAGAGAAAAATACATTTAGAGTCTTTCAAAAAAATTCATATAACCAAAGGGAAAGTCTAGACTTGTCTCAATTATCCATCTATTACAATCTTTAAATAAAATGAAAAGGTACACAGTCCATACGACATAGTTCACAATTTGAAATATAAGAAAAGAGACTAGAAAAACATCTTCCATCCTCGAACTATGAGGACTCACTGAAAGCAAGGAGAATAGTCGATCCAAGCTTTCACCTAGAAGGGAGATCACCTCAAGAACCGTACCCTACACTTATTGAAAAATGTAGAAACTATGGGTTAGTACAAAACTGCACTATGTATGATAGCCATGCATGAAAATAGCGAAGACATGCTAAAAAGGACATTTTAGTTGAAAAACATGCATTTTACCAAGTTAAAGAATCATCATGAACTTTAGTCTAGAAACACAAGTCATAAGCATATTCAACATATAGATAATCATAACACAGTGGAAACATGCCATAAATACCCTCGAAGCATACTTGTGCAATGCATGAATAAGATCACATAATCCTACCCATGCTAAGTAAAGCTTCTTGAGTGACCATAGTTCATAATTCATGTTCTTGTTCATATTTCATCATGGTGGGAATAAGTATGTCAGGACCCAGGGGTACCCCTAGATGTAACAAGGCGTACTCAACCCCGAAGGGGTCTCATACTAGCCCCTTAGAATATCATAACATAAGATACTAGAAATGATACGAAAATTTTTAAAACTTTTTCCATACAATCAAAGTCTTTATAAAAACAAGTGGAAGTCTACAAAGCTGTCTCAAACCGTCTAAACTCAACATGAATAAACTTTGGGTTGTATCCCATACAATAATCTAAAACATAAAGGAAAGACATAAAGGAAATGGTGGCTTTATCCTCAATGCTATGAGGACTCACCAATCTTCAACTCATTTGCTCTTCTAGAAACCTATCCTCAAGAAAGGAACTCAATACCGCCAGACCCTACATTTGATAAGAATGTAGGCAAGAGTATGCGTTAGTACAAAAATATACTTAATATGTTAACTATCATAATATCATGAGAGCATATCATAATGATTACTCAACATGAAACATAAGCATAAGAGACATAATGCAAGCATTTATAAGGCATAATCCATACACATAGGAGGTATCACATAACTATAAAATGGTCACTACTTAGAGCTTTATATCATAAAAGAACCATACCGTAAGTGTCCTCAAAGCATACTTGTGCAATGTATCAATAAGACCCCATAATCCTATTCACAGTAAGTATTACTCTTAGGTCATCATAATAATACTTACCAACCTTTGGTCTCATAATTAGCTTACTACATATAGACAAGGGAACTATCACCTTTAGTCAATCATATCATGGAAGGCAAATATAGAAACAATCCAATCTAAACATGCATCATATATGGGAAACACTACCTAGGAAAACTCAAGTCATACTTGTGCAATGTATGGACAAGGTCCCATAACCTCACCCATACTATGTACCACTCTAGGTCATCATGAATATTGATCATCTCTTTGATCTCATAATGAGCTCATCATAAAGGACAAGGGAATATCCACCTTTAGTCACACAAGCATTGGAAGGGCCTTTCAAGCAACAATCCAAACTAAGCACATATGATACGCATAAGAAATAAACATAGATCATCATATCATATAAAGGAACATATCATAACTACCCTCAAACCATACTTGTGCAGTGCATAAATAAGATCCCATAATCCCACCCATGCTAAGCAAAGCTTCTTGAGTAACTATAATTCATAATTCATAACATATTCTAGTTTTGGGAATTAGCCTTAACTGACATAGACTATGTGACCATAACATGGAATCCAGTGTCTACCACACACCGAAAATGGGTTGCTCTACTCGCCTAAGGTAGAACCATACACTTAGTATAGATGGATCCAATAGCTATGTAACCTATGTGGGCACATAGCTATGGGATAGGGTGATTGCTACTAGAAACCCAGACTCAAATAAAGTAAAATGTTTCCATCTCATGAGATACATATTTTTGGAATCTGGGACTCAACTATCGTAAAAGGAACCCATTTGGAAGGCCAGACTCAACTAGCGTAAAAGCCTTCATTGGGAAGCGAGACTCAATTAGCGTAGAAGCTTCCATCTCATATTCATATTCACTCAGTGCTAAGCATAATTCCCATTGAGTTCATATAAGTCTTGACTTAAGTCATATTTATGGAAGAATGTCTTGACACTCAATCCAACATAACTCATACTATAGAACCTAGTTTCAATAGGTGAGAATAGCCTTTCAACCTAGAATAAATATATTGTGAGTAAACCCTTCACAGCATATCATATTCATAAATAGGTGTGCATATGAGGATATCATCCAATAACAAAACAACTAGATCACAATCATAATCACTTTACTCTCAAAGTGTTCATAAGCATGTACATAATCTTCATAAAACATGCATACTATCATATTTTACCCCTTTCAAGGTCAATGCTCATATCAAATCAACACATCTAGAATGCCTACATTAGACATGGATATAATCATAGCTCATGTAACCCTATCACTTTATGCATTCAAACATTCATGAGGTATATTAGGTGAGTAAAGTCCTTTCACAATAATTCTATCTAATAGTCTACCAATTTTAGGTAAGCTTCACTCTTAAGGCCTTAACATGCATAATTCATCAAATTGGTTTTACTCTCAAGGCCCTAGTGATCAACATTCATAACTACAAGCCCTACTCTCAAGGCCCTAGTGATCAACATTCATAACTACAAGCCCTACTCTCAAGGTTTACTTCTTACAATTATCATACCAATCTAGATCATAAGACAGACTAGTCACATGCTTCAATCTTAAGTAATTCTACTCATATCTCATCATATAGACTCAATGTCAATCGTTACTAGTCATGATACATCACATATGATTTATTCTAATTCAATTCATGTCTACATGCTTATTTTATTGAACAATTACTATATATATCATCAATTCGAGAAGATCATCAATGAATAAATCAATTTCCCTTCACAAGACATAAACCACATAATTCAATTTCATAAATTAGACTAGGGTTAACCATGGAAACCCTTACTAGAATTGGAGGATTTCTAGGGGACTCCATGGATGGAAGAATCCATGGATGAATATGCTAACATACCTAGATCACAAATCCCTCACAAATCTTGGAAGATTGGAGGAATTTGACCTAGCTTGACCCTTTTTCTTCTTCTTCTTTTTCACTTTCTAGAGAGAGAATTTCTTGGAGGGAATTGGGTTCTTTTGATGAGTTGAAAATAATCTCTAGGATCAATGTATTTAGGGGTCTATTGGGTTTATATAGGTGGTCTAATTACTAATAAAATGACACCACTTAACCCATAACTAATTATGGAACCTTCCCTTAATCCACCAACTTGACTCATTTAATGACCAAGGCAGCCTCACCCACGAGACCACGCCCACGAACCGTGGGTGGGTCCATGGGGTGTCCTGGTGCTCGGTGGGTGGTGTCCTGGAAGTCGTAACTTAGGGTCTTGACCCATGACCCCTTCCCTTGCAGGTGAACTATTTTGGGTAGTTTTTAGCGGTTGATTTAGAGTACTCCTCAAGGACCCTTAGTTGGTCCTTGGGGGGTCATACCTTCACGTTAAGCCCCGAAACCCTTCATTCTAAGTATGGGAAGTCATATTTACAATTCTAATCCTCACATCAAACTGTAGAACTCTCACTTAAAGCTATAGTTGACCTTACTAAACTACAGGGTGTTACAAAGCCTTAATCGACATAGACCATGTGAGCTTAACATGGAATCCGGTGTAACCCACACCGAAAATGGTTTTCCTACTTGCCTAAGGTAATACAATGGTTTGTTAGCTTTTACGTGGATCCACTAGCGAAAGACCTATGGGGGCACATAGTTATAGGATAAGGAGATTGCTACTAAAAACCCGGACTAAACTATGCTAAAAGGTTTCCATCTCATTAGATACATGTTTTACGAACGGGAACACAACTGACGTACAAGGAACCCATTTGGAAAGACGGACTCAACTAGCGTAAAACCTTTCATCTCACATTTGACATCCATTCAGTGCTAATCATAATTCCTATTGAATTCATATTAAATCTTAACGTAAGTTCATATTTATGGAAGAATGCCTTAATACTCAATCCAACTTAATTCATAACATAGTCCATAGATTCAAGAGGTGAGAATAGCCTTTCAACCTTAGAATCGTCATATTGTGAGAAACCTTTCACATCATGTTCATTATGTGTTCATGAGAATTGCCTTTCAATCAACACAACAACGTTATCATAGTCATGGACACCTCATTCATAGTCATTCATAAGGGTGTATATGAGGATAGTCTTTCAACAACATAAAAATTAGATCATAATCATAATCACTTTACTCTCAAAGTGTTCTTTAAGCATATTCATCATTCTCATAATTATGCATAATTCACATGCTTTGCCCTACAAGGGCCATGGATCATGTTGCATCAACATACCAATAACTACTACATTAGGCATTAATATAATCTTAATTTCAAGTAACCCCATCACTACTTGCATGCTCTCATATCATTCTTCTATCATCAACAAACCCACATCACAAGTGTACAATTGAGGAATATGGGAATTTCCTGGGTTCTTAGGATATTATATCATAAATCAACAACAAATCATTAATTAAATTGTAATCCATCATAAATCAATCATTAGAAATGATTTTGAAAGGAACCAATGACATTGAAGTAAAACCCTAACTTTTGGGGAAAACACTAAATTTGAAATTGATTTTGGAGGGACTCCATGGATGATTACTATCCATGGATAAAAGACTATCATACCTAAGTGAATAATTACAATGAATTTGAGAAGAAAACCTAGCTTCTTGAACCCTATCTCGAACTTCCTTCTTCTTCTTCCTTGATGTTCTAGAGATAGAAATAATTTGGGGAAGATGAACTTTGGGACTTTATTTAGGATTCTAGGGAGAATGACTTAATTTGGTGGAATTTTGAGAGTGGAAAGCTTATATATTTCACTAGATAATGAGTAGAAAAACTTAGTTTCGAACTAGGAAAAATAGGAAATGGCATTAAAAACCCTACTTACCTTCAGGGATGCTGCACGCTGAGGCTCGCTAAGGGAACTCGGCGACTCGCCAAGTGGACTCTTGGTCTGCCTAAATTTCCAGTATCTCACCCCAAGAAGCCAGTTGACTTGGCAATAGGGAGCCCCTTTTGTGATGCGCCAACCCAACCGGTGAGCCCTGACTTGGCTCACCCAATTTTCCAGTAGCTAGGACAAAGGAAGGCTGCCCACTAGGTGATGGTGGCTCACTTCGCTAATCGCCAAGCCACTTTGGCGATGGCACTACCCCTCGCCGAGTGGACCAAGGGAAAAATGTTTTCCTTCACCCTTCCCAAGATAGTTTAGGCCTTTGTCCTCTTCCATGTCTAGCTACCCCCTCACACTTAGCCCTCATCTAGCCTACTAGAATCTGGGGTGTCACTTAAAACAAGAAGTATCTGAAAGTGGGGAATACCCAAAAGTGGTCTGAATAAATAAAGGACTATGAGTTCAATAACAATTGAAAGATTAAACTCAAATCTAAAGTTGAATCTAAACTATGTCTGAATAAGCCTCTAACTGACAAAAGATGCTAGGACATGTCCGTAGCTAACTCTAGAAAATAGTGAAAAGACTAAATCTAGAAAACATGTCTATTGTCCTCGAAGTATGTAGACTCACCACTAACACTGCTAAACTAAAGATCGGGAACCGACCTATGTGTGATCTAGATGCTGAGTACCTAACCCTATATCATGAAATGATGTAGCACAGAGTATGTGTCAGTACTTGGAATGTACTGAGCATTCAGGATATGATAAAAGCTGAACAAACATATAAACTGAACAAAAAAAACTAAGCAATAATATAATATGAACATACTGGAAATACTAAAATATACTGATATGAACTGAACTCAATGAAGTGACCAAGTACTTGACATACTATGTTGAATACTGAAATATAAGTGAAACCCTGGTCATATATACTAAAGTTTGACTATGGGAGCTACTAAATTGACATAAAACCACGTGAGCTAAAATGTGGAGTCCGATGTATACTCTCCATAGAGAGGACCCAATATACCATGCCAGAAGTATAAAGGCATAACTGGCGTAATCACTAAAATAGGACCCACTGAGAGGACATATAAACCTATGGGGGTACGTAGTTGTGGGACTATACGAGTACGTTAAACCCTAGTCCCCTCGATGTTAAGTCTACTCCCAACTAGAAATGTGTTTTATATAACATAACTGAATTATACTAGATAGCTCGATATTCTGACATGCTAACTGAGAATGCAACAACTATGTACTGATAATGAAACATTCAAAATCTGAGGCATGTATGACTTTTTGTCTGACCTAGCTAGTGCAATTCATGAACAAATGAATCTACACAACTAGGGTTCTGAGTTTAATGTAAGAAACGAAGCAGTAATGTCATGAAAACATGATAATAATATTCGGAATACCATAACAACTAAATCGCAACAATTATCTAAAGTTCTAGTATGTTTCTAATGTCATAAAAATGGAATGTACTTTTTCTACTAGTATGTTTCTTCTTATATTTCTTAACATCCATAGCTCTGATACCATTTTTCGGGAGTGCGAAATTCATCTTATGTCTGGCTAAAGGTTTTATTATAATATTCTTTAGCTAAGGGTTTTAACCTTGATATTTCTTTTATATTATTTATGATGTATTCTAGATATAACATATCTTGAGTTCTTCGGTACATATGTAAATTATTTTCCATTAATTGTTCTAATAGTTTTATATTTTCCATAGCTTCTATCCAATATTGTAAATA